>CAUYSK010118054.1:0-15634 GCA_963575035.1 Avahi laniger
AAATATATTTTTGCTATTATTATTTTATAAAAATTATCTGTTAGATGGATTAAGAATACAAAAATGATTTTATTTTATTTTCATTTATTTCTTCTGTAATACTCTTCCTTTCTTCTTTCTTAGATCTGAGTTTCTTACTTATATCACTTTCCTTCACTCTGAAGAACTTTAAACATTTCTTGTTGGTCTACTAGTGACAAATTCCTTCAATTTGTGTTTGAGAAAGACTTCATTTCTCTTTCACTTTTAAATTCCCAGTTTGATAATTCTAAAATTTTTGCCATATCTGAGTCTGTTTCTGGTAATTTGTCTCTGCAGAGTATTTTTTGTCTTTTATCCTGCCTTAAAATTTCTTGTTGAAATCCAGACATGCTGTATAATGTAAAAGGAATTGAAGTGAGGTAAACAGACCTTTAACATGAGATTTTATATTATCTGGCTAAGAGTGACGCCGTGTTTACTACTTGTTGTAGCTGTGATGTTTGAGGCTAAAATTTCCTCTAGTGTCATTGTTTTGGACTCCACTTTTTTTTTTTTTTTTTTTAAGGCTTTCCTAGCACTCTTTCAATAGGGTTTGAGTCTGCAGTTCTCTTTAGCTATCATCTCCTGTTACTGTGCAGGAGCTGCATGGATGTGATGGTAAGGTCTGGGGTAGAGGAAGCACTCTATAGTCATCTGATTAGGGCTCAGCCTTTCAGTGAGCCTGAGTTGGATATTTTCCTTCTCCCATGTCAAAGGCCAGAGGGGGCTAAAGTTGAATATTTCTCATCCCACAACGAAAGGCTGAAATTGCGGGTATTTCCCTTCCCCCAGGTCAGTCAGTCTTTGCAAAAATCCCAGTAGTTTATGCTCTGATAAAAAGTTTCCCCTGAGGGCAAGCCTTCTTTAGGAGATCAGAGAATTTTAAGTGTGTTTTAAAATGCCTACCATCTCTCTTTCTTTCCTGGAAGCAGTGAGAATCTGGTTAGGGCTCCTGGAGGAAGTAAAACTCAGGAACCTGTGAAAGCCTCCCAAAGACTGGGCCCCCTCTGAGTTTTCTAATGTTCAAGCTAGTCTACATTGGGTCTCCAGTAATTTGTTAAAATGTAGGCTCTGTATCTGTCTGTCTCTCCATTTTGGGAGGACAGCAATTTGTCTTATGACCTCAGTTCTCTGATGGATCTGAAAAGAATCGTTGATTTTCTATTTGTTTATTTTTTTTCTCGTGAGGGCGAGAGTGATGACTTCCAAGCTCTTTACATTTCAGATCAGAAAATACTTAACTACTACAATGTAAATAACAAATAGAAAGAGGCTCTCTAAAAGAAAAAGATATTTATTTGGGAATAGAGCATTGCAATGGGAATACACATGGCATAGTAAACTATGTTCATATTCAGGGAAGTACAGGAAGGCAAAGGTTTTTAAAGGAAAAATGAGGAGAATTAAATAATTGTTTTGAAATGATTATCCCTGGATACAAAGATCAATAACAAGAGTGACATCTGTCCAAGGATGGACAAGCAGCTGCTGGGTAGTTGTCCTTGTAGAAGTATTTTTTGTGTAAGGTTGCAACGGCCTTTGTACAAGGATGTGGTTTTTGTAGAGTCTTTTGTAATAGCCTTTATCAGGCATACATATAAGCATGAGAACCCTCTCTTTGTGAGCTTCCCCAGCTCTTTTTGTCAGGGGTTTTTTTCTAACATTAGTGACTCCATTTTGATTCTGATAACTTTCACACTATGATTTTTAAAGAAATTGGTTTTTAGTTTTATTGAAAATTTGTTTTTTGGATTTTTCACTAAATCTATGATATGTTATATTAATGAATTCTTTAATATTAAGTAATTTTTCCTTTTTTGTAATTCTTCCTTTTACTACATTGAAGTGGTTAATTATATATATAGTTGAACTTTACTTCTTTTTTGGTGTTTAGATTTTTATAACTATATTTGTCAGTGAAATTCATCTTCGGCTTTTTTTGTGGCTGTTATTTTTATCTTTGTTACTGTCAAAATTCTACTAAGATGCTGATATAGGATCCTTTTTTATCTTTTGTTTCCAAGATTGTTGCCATTTTGTAAATCTTCATAAGTAATTTAATGGGGAACTATATGAGGTTTTATCATACACTTTTAGTTGAGAATCCTATTAACTTTCTTTTGAGGTAAATGGAAGTGACTTCTAGTACTTAACTAAGAAAGAGTAGCTAGAAAAGAATACTTTTTAAATTATAAGGGATGTTATAAAGCAAGCTTAGGAGGAATTAATTTTTAAGAGTATAACATTCCCCCTGTCCCCTTTTTAAAGGCAGTTTTCAATGCTTAGAAATACCAACAGTATTTATATGGGTCAGGAGATATTTTTTTCAACTCAATTTTCTGAAATAAAAAAACAAAAAAATAAAAGAAAGACAGAAAGAAAGAACAAACTCCACCATTTTCCTCTTATTGAGGGCCACTATGTACAGGCTGTATACTGCACAAACCTAGGGACACTATTTATATCAGTTTTGCATTGATCAAACATTTTTTTTTCTTTCTTTCTTTTTTTTTTTTTTGCATATGTGACTAACATCTAGACCAGGGGGCAGTAAACTTTTTTTATAGGGCCAGATAGTATTTTAGGCTTGTGAGTCATATACTTTCTGTCAAAACTACTCAACTTTGCTATTGTAGTATGAAAACAGCCATACATATATAATCAAATGGTTGTGGCTGAGTTTCAATAAAACTTGATTTACAAAAGCAGATGACTGGTCTGAGGGCTGTAGTTTGCCGTTTCCTCTATATGCCTACATACTTCTAAAGGAATTTAATATCGTCATGAAGATTTTAAGATAAGTTATAGTTAAGTCTGAAACTCCTAATTTACATATCTGATTTTCATCTCATCTGTCAGTCTCCTTTGCAGTTTCGACCTCTTCTACCAATATTTTGTTAATCTTACAATTCTTTAAGCCTCAGTCTTAGATCCTTGTCTTTTCTCACTTCTATACTCTCTTCATAGGGAACAACTCCAATGTTTTGAACTTCAGTGCATTTCTCTTCTTTGAATCCAAATGGCAACTTTGTATTTTTCAATCACCTTAAATTCAACGTAGTGAAACTGAATTTATAATCGTCCATTCTCAAACTGATTGGTTCTCCCAATTTCAGTGAATGATATCATTATCTCTTTAATCCAATAAGGTAGAAATTTAGAAATTACAGGTCACATACAGGATCTCTATTTCCATTGGATTTTGTCTCCTTTTGAATCTTTTAATCTCTCCACTTCTTTTCTCTGCTAATGAAAAAGTTTCCACCATCTCTTATCTGGATTATTGCAACAAAGCCGTTCTTGGCTTCTTCCATTTTGTGATTTGACTGATATTTACAAAACAATAATCTAATTATAAAACTAGCCCCACCCCTTCAATGACATCCCTTCGTTCTAAGGATAAAAATACAAATCCTTGGGAATAGCACTCTTAAAACTATGTGTGTTTTGTCACCTGCCTCCCTTTCTGTCCTCATCTTGTACTTACTTTCCACCTGACTCTACGCCATAGCCATGCTGGCTTTCTTTTAGCTCTTCAAATAAATATATAGTGTTTCCTCCCAGCTCATGACTTCTCTCTGGAAAGATCTTTCCTCATCTTTGCCTAACTAAGTATTAATCATCCTTCAGATAACATCTCAAATGTTTCTCCTCATGGAAGCTTTCTTTAACCTCCAGATTAAGACAGTTTCTCTGCATCAGATGTTCTTAGAACTGAATTCCTATACTTTATAGTATTTATCTCAGTTTATCATTACCCATTGATGCTGTGATTATTTAATTAATGCCTATTTCTATCACCAGATGGAAAACTCCATGCTTACCACTACATCCCAAGTGCAGATTTTAATAAATATTTGTTGACTGACTGACTGAATGGTCACCTATTCAAATCCAAATGTTTGAATTGCAATGAGCAGACCAGTTTTGAATCTTGTCTGGAAAAAGAGACAATTTTTAGAGATGTTGACTTAGAAAGGCTACAGTCCTCTTTTTTTTATAAGGTGTATGTATACTATAGGTATGTTTCAACATATCTTCTATACCCTTTATTTTAACCAATTTTCTTCTGTTCTTTTCTATGATTAGGCCAGGCAGCTCAAATATATAAAATGAAGCATATTATATCTATTATAAATTTATTTATATTTTATTTACCAGTCCCACTGACCTTGTGACCTGCATGTTAATTTTTATGTGCTGTTAAACCATTAGTCATTTAAGGCTACACTAACAAGTCTTTTCTTATGTAAATCCTAAGATACTATCTATGCTGTTGACATAGTTTTACTGACACACTTACCTTTACTTAAAAGACTTCTTTAATAAGACTCAATTAGTTTTCATTACATTTCACTTCATGTAATGTTACCTACCAGCTGAATGACTATGCTTTGGGGTAAACGACCTTTTCTCAATTCAGTTTAACAAACACACATTGAGTAGATTTAATGTGTCAGACACTATTCCAGGAAAGGAGATTGCAAAGATAAAAGAAATGATCTCTGACTTTAAAGAGCTTACAGACCTTTTAGGGGAGCCAGATATTTAAGTAAATAATGCTAAAGATAGTTGTATTATTTTAGGTCCAATAAATACTAAAAATAGGATGGCAGGTTAAAACACAAAATAGGGAGAAAACCAAGAAGGATTTAATAGAATAAAATCAATGCCAAATCCAACATTGTTTATTTGAAAAGAATTATACATATTTCAAATCTTTACTTATTATTTAGAGAACTTATAGGTTAAGTATACAAATGAGAAAAGAGCTATGGCAAGAATAGAATAGCTCTTTGTTAGAATTTTCCACTTGCTACTATCAAAATGAATTATGCAAAGGCCACCTATAAACCTTTGTGTCAACTGATGATAAAATCAACCCAGTGGTCTGAAAGACTATATTGTATTGTAAATCTAAGAAGCACATTACAGCATATTACATCTGACACCATTAATCAGAAGAATGACTTCAATGGCAATAAAGAATAAACCGTAAGAAAGTAGGTGTGACAGGGTCTTTCCTTTTCACAATTCGTTTTCCATGGAAACTCTCTAATGGAATCATATTTATGAAATTGTGATGTAAGCTTTTGTATTGTTGATGCAACAGCATTTCTGTCATGTTTGTACCTTTTGGCCCATTAGATGTAGAGTTTGGCTTCTCTATATGGTCTTTTATTATAGAATTGGCTTCATAAATGTGATTGTGTGTGTGTGGCAATGTAATAATTATAAGAACAGCAAGCCATTCAGGAAGAGAATTTCTGAGATTCAATAAAACAAAGTTTTCTTTGTTGGAAATAGAAATATGCTCAGTTTTAACAGTTCCAGAAGAACAGTACTATATTTGGCTACATGAAATGAGAAAGGCACTAAGATATATTATGGCAAAATTTTCATTCTCTATAATTAGTCTATGGTATCTATCATAAATGCTGCTTTCTAATTCATATTAGTCACAGCACAGCAGAGAAGTACTAATGGAAAGGTAAATGTACATCATGAGAAAAGCACATTAGAAAAGTGTAAAGATAAACTTACTGGTTCTCCTGCAAGTCCCCTGTCTCCTGTACTTCCAGGGGGTCCCTGTAAACCCTGGATAAATAAAGGCAAAACTTGTAGAAAAAGTGATGTTTGAAAATGTTTAGTCAGTTTTCTTACCTTAGCTTTCCTTATGGATCCTTCTACTTAATTTTTTGTCTACCTCTATTCTCATTTTTTTCTTTTGTGGTAAAATATACATAACATAAAATTTACCATTTTAACTACTTTCAAGTATACAATTATGTGGCATTAAGTACATTCACAACGTCGTGCAACCATCACCACTATCCACCTCCAGAACTTTTTCATCTTCCCAAACTGAAACTCTGTACCCATTAAACACTAATTTCCCATTGCCCTTTTCCCTTATTTCTGGTAATCACCATTCTATTTTCCGTCTCTATGAATTTGAATACCATAATACCTCATATAAGTGGGCATATAATATCTGTTCTTTTGTGACTGGCTTATTTCACTCCAAGGTTCAGCCCTATTGTAGTATGTGTCCAAACTTCATTCCTTCTTAAAGCTGAATAATAACCCAATGAATGTATATTTCACACTTTATTCATTTGTAACTGGACACTTGGGTTGCTTCTACCTTTTAGCTATCGTGAATAATGCAGCTCTGAACCTGGGTGTACAGGTATTTGTCTCCCTGTTTTCAATTATTTGGGAATTTACCTAGAAGTAGAACTGATGGATCATATGGTAGCTCTCTATTTAACTTCTTGAGGAACCATCAAACTATTTTCCATAGTGGCCCTCTCATTTTACATTCACACCAGCAATGCACAAGGGTTCCAATTTCTCTACATTCTTGCCAATATATATTTTGAGTTTTTTTTTTCTCTTCAATAATAGCATCCTAAAGTGTACACAATAGTATCTCATCATGCTTTGATTTACACTTCCCTAATGACTAGTGGTGTTGAGCATGTTTTCATGTGCTTATTGGCCATTTGTATATCTTCTTTGGTGAAATGTCTATTCAAGTCCTTTGTTCATTTTTTCATTGGGTTATTTTTTTGTTCTTGAGTTGTAAGAGTTCTTTATTCTACCTCTATTCTTATATTTAATCCTCATTACTATACTGTGAGAATTATCCAGAATTATTTTAAATTTGTATTTCCTTAAACTTTTAATATTGATATAAAAAGTTTTTTATTCAAAAATAGAAATGGCCTTGTGATGTGTTAGTAACTATGACTTGTGTCCTTAAAATCTGGCAAGATACAGGGGTCTCAAAACCTAGATGACCAGAAATGACCATATTGCACCTCTAACATCCTTTTTTTTTTTTTCATCTTTACACCCTGTACCATAAAAGAGAGTCTTGGATATGAAGTATGTTATAAAATGGTAAATAGAACTCAAAACCAAATTCCAAGTCTTCTCTGACCCTTCCATTCAAAGATTTACTAAGCATTTACTATGTGCCAGCGACTGATGACTAATGATGATATATAATAAATTGCCCCATTTGCAAGTTGTACCTTCTATATTATTGACCTTGGGAAAACTGATAACTATATTAACTAATCATAATTACCATTTTATCTTTAAAATTATCAATAAAAGCTAAGAAAAAATATGACATTAAATTGGAAGTAAAGATATTTAAAATCCTTAGCAACACATATCTTCTAAGTTATAATCGTCAATGCTATGTTTAGTTTCTCTGGTTAGAGAAAGGGAAATATGTAGAATTATGGACGGTCATATGGCTAAGGCCCTGTTTCTGTCATGAAAATCATATGCTACTCATTCACTTCAGGCTCCTTAATTAAGAGGCACAATCAAAATACGGGATCCCTCTGTGCTGGGTATACTAACGGAAACATACAGCAAAAGTTCAGAACTTTAAATAATGTCTGCCCAGTTTTCTTTGTATAGTACGTTTGGACATAATTTCAAGCTTACTATGTATTTTTCATGATGTTGATAAGGCGTAAAAGCTGTTTTGCAAAGTTATGAAACTATTCAAATGAACTCTAATTTTATTGGGGATGAAGAGGAAAAGCATAAGCTGGAACAAAATAAAAATTCTCTTTAAGCCCTTTCAGATGCTATTATATAATACTAATGATATATTATTTATGGTAGAATTCCCTGCTCCATGACTTCAACTCAGTAATTATGATAATGATGACCATTAGCATAATAATGACTGCTGTGGTTATTATTTATTGAAAGCCTGTGACAAGCACATAATAAATATCTTTTGTTGTAACTATGAGAGATATCCCATTTTAAAGATAGGAAACTGAGGCTCAGAGAGGTTAAGTAATTTGTATAAAGTCAAAAGAGCTATTAAGTAGCAGAAGCAATATTTGAAATCCAGTATGTATGACTCCAATACAATATGACACATTATATGCAGGGGAACAATGATACATATACCTGTGGACTTCTCATCAGAAATACTAGAGCCCAAAAGAAAATAGTAAATCATCATTATAGCACTGAATGAAAACAAAATAAAAACACCACCATGTGTCAACCCAGAATCCTACATCCAGTGAAACTCTCCTTTAAGAGTAAAGCAGAAATAGAGACATTTCATAAACAAAAACTAAGAGAATTCAGCACTTGAGGACTTCACTACAAGAAATCTAAAGGAATTTTATAGACTACAGGGAAATGACACCAACTGGAATCTTCAGAAAGGAATGACCAGCACCAGAAATGGCAAATAGGTTGGTAAATGAAAAACACTATTTCCCTGCTAAGCATCTCTAAAAGTACATATTTCATTTATATTTAAGAAAATAATATTTTATTTATGTTAAAGCAAATATTATAACTTTGTAACATGCAGTTTATAATATATGTAGATGTAATACATAAAACAGTTATAATATAAAAGAGTATTGTTAAATGGGCTTACATAGTTGGCAAGATTCTTATACTTGTGTTAAGTATTTACATAAAATATTTATTTTATGGCACTTTTCAGAAAAAGTTTGCTGATCCTTGACCTACAGTGATCACTTAAAATAATAATGAGAAGAACTATAGATAAAACCAATAGATTAAAACAGAATTTTCAAAATTATTCAATGCCAACAGAAGACATTGAACAACAAAAGGACACAAAGTAAAACAAACTGAAAATCGTAGACCTAAATCAAATCATATAAACAATTACATTAAATGGAAATGGAACAAATACTCTAATTAAAAGGAAGAAATTGTCAGAATGAATACAAACCAAGATCCAACTATAAGATATTCACTTTAAAAACCAAGACATGGATAGGTTGAAAGTAAATTAATGGAAAAGATACGCCATGTAAACAGCAAGCATAAGGAGGCTGGAGGAACAATTTTTAATATCAGATAAATTAGATTTCAAATTAATATCAGAAAAGGTAGATTTCAGAACTAAAGGGAGAAATAGAGAAATACAAAATCATAGTTGGAGATTGTTTTTATACCCTATCTCATTAATTGATAGAATATCTAGATAAAAAAATCACTAGTATATGAACTGTTATAGTTTTTATATGATTTAGAAAGCCACGACTCAGGCTTTATTACCTTAAACGGACTGTGGCCTTTCTTCCTGATTTTCTCTTTGAGTCAGATCAGGCAAGTACTGTATAGGAAGTGATGCTGGTTCACAGACAAAAATATATTTTTACTGGTTATCTGGGTTACCAGAGTATGATATGTGTTGCCAGCTTTCGTTTAATACTTGGCTTTAGAAATATGGCAATTCATGGACAGAGGGGGTCTTAGAGATTTTATCAGTCTCTTTACTTTTATCAATGAGAAAAACATGATCCAGAGAGCTAACCAATTTTAACAAGTTTATACAGTTTTTAGGATCATGCACTAGAACAAAGGTCAATTCGACCTCCAATATCTCTATTGTAGAGTATTGCCTGTTTGTTGACAGTGCGTGAATGACTAGAGACGCTAAGGTTACTCTGAAGGATCAAATGAATCTTTGGGGCTTGTCTGACTTTTTTTAGTTATTTGTTCTTAGCTTCTCCAAGATCTCAATCCAATCAAGAAGGAGACAATGTAGGCATAAACTTCAACTAATACAAACTCATGATTTAACATACAACCCATTTCATGCACTAAGGTAGTGTAACTCTTCCAGCAGTCCATGAGACTTGCTTGTCATAAGCTAAGTTTACAAAATGATTCTAGTATCTTTTATTGAGGAAGTCAGACAACAAATATCACACTTTTCCAAACATATCTGCTGGGATGAAAATGAAGATAAAATTCTAAGGAAGGTCAAAAAGCAGTAAGTATTTCTATTTCTCTGGGACTCATTTTTTTTTTTTAAATGAGAGAAATGAATTTGATGAATTCCAAATTTCTCCACTCATTGCAACATATTAGCTTTCCATACAGTATAGCAAAGTGGTCAGAATCTATAGAAACATGATTTACACTAATATAATAAAACCCAGATGATGAATATTAATACTCAAGGAATATTCTTTGGGGATAACTTTAATTAATAATACAATGCCACACACAAGTTCTTTCCCTGGACAGAGTCATTTTTTCTCTTTTAGGTCTCTGATATTTTAGGCTTGACCACAGCCAACTATAATGCTATTGTGGAAAACAATTGGCAGGGGGCAGCAGATTTCAAAGAGGATCAAGCAGATGCAGTGACATTAGTGACAATTACTGTAGCAGCTAGAACATTTTCATCCTAATCTTTTCTGACTCCTCAGCTGCGATCTATTTATATTATTATCTAACGTTATAACTTATACACACACGTATATGACAAAAAGGTCATCATTAAACATTATGATTCTGAATGAAATTAAAAATATTCATACATTTAAGCTTATGGGCTCTTATGTACATAGTATCTTATGCGTATATATATGTATGCATGTGTGTGTTTATCTTTCTTTTATTTAACATTTTTCTCCCTTAGTGATGATAACCACAGAACTTGTTGCCTCTCAGGGGAAAAAAAAGTGTCTAATTCTGGTAAGATTCTTCACAGTAGGAAAATATCCAGCATTATAAAATATTAAAAACTCTTAGAGCAGTGCCATGGGAAAGCACGATGATACACACAGCTCCACACTCCAAAGGTCTAAAAAGCAAAGTTGAGTTAAAAAGAAACTAGGCAAGAGGCCTCAAAGGAGGTTTTTCTTGCATAAACTTTATTAACGTTCCATTATATTTATATATCACACCATTTTATTTTGAAACGGGTTTTACAGAAAAACTAATTTGTCATAACTAGAGTGAAGTAAGAGTAATAGTTACCACCACTGGTTTATAGATTGGTATAAACAAGGCCCAGAATGGGTAAGCAACTTGCCCAGATAAAACAACGACTAATGATTAAAGGAGGAAAAGAACTTGTATTCTCTTAGTCTAACATACTGAATACTAAACAATAGTTGTATGAGAGAATAAAGCAGATACAGGTAGTCATTCCTAATGCATACATATATCAAAACATCATATCATGCACTGCAAATATATATAATTTTCACTTGTTAAAAAACCTCCCCAAACATTAAGTACACCCCCTCAACCCCCACCAAAAAAAGCAGATAAAAATTGTTCATTGCCTGATTATTTTTTATTACTTACTGGTTTTCCTTGCACTCCTCTCTCTCCATGGTTTCCGGTCTTACCCTACAGAAGAAATAAAATGCTTGGGTCAAGTAACCTTCTCCCAAAATATTAACCACACACCAAGAAAAACACAGAAGATTTAAAATGTTCATCATCTTTAATGTGAAATGTTTTATTACTTACAATAAGACCGTGAGGCCCTCTTTTTCCTTGATCTCCTTTTTCACCCTAACAAAGTATCAAGACCAGGTGAGTTAATAAGAATGTGAATTATGATCTTACATATGTAGCATATACTCACGTACAAAAAATAAGACATTAACTACATAGCGTGATATTGAAAAGAAAACATTTCAGTGTATGTAGTAAAAACTTTATATATATTTCATACTTAGACTAAAAGAAAATTTAGAACCATACTTTTGTAAGGAAATACATAATTTTTTAGACCAGTAGGACATATGGCTCAATAAAATTTAACTGCATATGAAATGAGAAAAATCAGTGATTACCTTGGCACCCTGTATACCTTGTTCCCCTGAGAGACCATCTGGTCCTCTTGATCCCTAGAGATGGAAAAAATATTTGGCTGGTAATTTGAAATGTTCCTTTTTTACTATTAGGTGTCTTTACAGATGAAGACACTGTGACTTCTTTACTTGACAAACTCATTCTGCTTGTTTTTAATGCCCTGACCACAGAAAAGAAAACAGTTGGGTATTTGGCTGAACCTGTTTACATGGGAGAATCAAGCCTTTGTTTTTAAAATTTAATGCTAAATAGTAAATCAAATGAGTACCAACATAGCTGATTCAGTTGTTGAGGTGGTTATAATACAGGTGTGATATGTGGGTATTTTGTTCACTTTATCATTTGTTTAGCAGCCAGCCAGGATATATTCTCAAAATAATGCTACATTAACTTAAAAGTGGCTGGTTTGTTTGCCTAACATATTTTTGGAATGGTGCTCTTCTCTTCACATTATAGAAAATGAGTGCCGCTTGTATTGTACCTACTACGCACCTGCTTGACGATCGTTACTGGGCGATGGCGGGGCACAGCAAAGGTACAAAAAATACCATTGAAAATATTTATGTAAATTTAAAACTTCTCAATATTTGTTCAATAATTAGTTCCAAAAAAGGATTAGTTGTAAAAGTCATTCTTTAATAAAATGACAGAATAGTCTCCTTGCCCATATTATAACTTTTCTTGGAAGATCTTAAAGTTTTTTTTAAGGGACTTAATTCAATTCTACAGCCTCTAACTGAACATCTGTGCAAAAGGAAATGCATTGAGTGTTATGGGAATACAAAATCATGAGAAAGTTTCTCCCTTATGAGGCTGATAGAATGAAAAGGTAAATTATACAAAGTACTATAGCACAGGGAGGGATGAGGCATGTCAAAGGCCAGAAGAAGGATTCACAGAGGAAGACAGCCTTCACGTGTTTGCGATGGGAACGAAGACACCATTTTGGTAGCTGGAGGTCAAGCTCTGACAGACTTATTCAAAACACGAGGAATTCTACCTTGAGAGATAGTATGAGAAAAGGAGAGAGAGGCCTGAAAAGAGATATTCACAGAATGAAAAAGTAGTTTGTTTGCCCAGGCTATTTATCACATGTAGAGAAATATTATCTTAATATTTCCACACTTAATAAGTATACAAAGGAAGACTGAGACTTAAAAGGTAAAGGATTGGAGTTTATATCTAAATCAGTTGGCAGAAATCTTCTGTTGAAGATTTCCATGCAGAAGAGGGATACAAATCTCCCAGTACAACATGCTGATCTGAAGGAGCTCCTTAGGCTCCAATACTTTCTCTTGTATTCCCTCTGGCATAAGCTTTGGTTTAGATTTATATTATTAAAAGCTGCTTATTATAATAGGACTCTCTTCCAGGATACTCTTAGGTTAACTACATTCCTTGATCCTCTTTGGCACCTTCATGGATTTGGAGAGAACACTCATACTCTGTGAGAATCTATAGCTCTACCGATACTATGAAAGTTATAGCCATTGTTCCAGCCCTATAATTTCTGTCTATGTTCAAGGTATTCCATAATCTGTCCCCAATTTCCTTTTCTGCCCTATTTTCCAATAAAAGATTGGAAAACTAAATTACAATCTTATTGTGCAAGAGCTTGAAGATCAAATTGAGGAGTATGGACTCAATTTAATAGATGAGTAATTTCCACAGTGTGTTATTCCTTCAACAAATGTTTACTGAGTATCTGCTACAAGCCAGGCATTATTTTAGGCCCAGAGGACATGGTGGAGAGAAGAGACAAATCCCTGAATTAATAAACAAGCAAATAAATATGTCAAATTAAAATATAAAATGAAAATAAGTAGTTAAGTATCATGAAGAAAAATAAAGGAGATTATCCAAAGTGAGAAGCACTATTTTAGATAGGGTGGTCTAAAAAGTCTCTCTTAAGTGACATATGCATAGATACCAGAAAGAGGTAAGATTACAGGCCATGCAAATATCTTGGGGAAGATCACTGTGGCAGAAGAAATAGCACGTATAAAGGTCTTGAGGTGGGGGCATGCTTGGAATGTTCAACAACTGAGTAACTGAAGATGAAAAAGAATAATGATCACAGGATGATTGAATTTTTAAGTGTGAAGGTCCCTCAGGACTTTGCTCTACTTATTACCCTCATCTTAAAATTTCAGCAGCTTGCATTGATTTTCTCTGGCACCTTTAATACCTAATTTTTCTCTTTCTGTCCTGTAAGAAACATTGCTAAATTGTTTGGAATAACAAAAGAAGAAGGCTGAGACAGTGGGAAAAGGAATGAGTGTTCAACATCCTAAAATACTATAAAACACAAGTAAGATCTAAACTGAAAATGTATCCACTGATAATTAGGCACTTAAAACCGCTTTGCAACCCGGAATTTCTGTCTTTCTGGATATTTTGTTGCTGGCTAACTGGTAGAATGATGACAGCATTAATAGAAAAACAAATTAGGAATTTAAATTTGGGGTGAAGAGGGAAGAGTAGTAAAAGATAACGAGTTCCACTCTAGACAATCAGACACAATGAAGCAGATATCTCCAAAGCTAGCAATAGAGAGTTAAAAGTCATTCTAACTTTAAATGGCAGCAGCCATAAAGACCAAACTTCAAAATGTCCCCCAGACACAGAGCTATAAATTTAGAATTTTCTAAAAAAGACTGTTAGGCCCAAAGATGGCAAATAAATTTCATTTCTTGGATAAAATCAGATTAAGTGACTGCCTAGACATATATGTAGAAAAGGATAAATCTAGTCGTAGGGAAGTCTCAAATTAACTGCCAGTTTCTTGTCCTGGCACATAAATCACCTATTACCATGGCTGAAGTAGTCTAAATTCCACTTTGTAAGATGAAGAAACTGAAATCTGCAGATGTTACGTGAGTTACCTGACTCCCATGATGTCTAAATGTACAGAGAATGAATAATTGTGCTTTATTAAGTTTATAATATTTTTCAAATGTTAAAAAGAAAGTATAAAAATACTAGCAGAAACACAGGGGAAACACTTCAGGACATTGGTCTAGGCAAAGATTTTGTGACCAAGACCTCAAATGCACAGAAAAAAACAAAATAGACAAATGGAATCATATTAAACTAAAAAGCTTCTACACCACAGAGGAAATAATCCACAGACTGAAGAGACAATCTGTTGAATGAAAGAAAATATTTGAAAACTACTCATCTGACAAAGGACTAATATCCAGAATATACAGGAAATTAAACAACTCAATAATAAAAAAACAAATAATCCCATTAAAAACGGGCAAAAGGGCCAGGCGCGGTGGCTCACGCCTGTAATCCTAGCACTCTGGGAGACCGAGGCAGGCAAATTGTTTGAGCTCAGGAGTTCAAGACCAGCCTGAGCAAGAGCAAGACCTTGTCTCTACTAAAAAAATAGAAAGAAATTATCTGGACAACTAAAAATATATATAAAAAATTAGTTGGGCATGGTGGCATATGCCTGTAGTCCCAGCTACTCAGGAGGCTGAGGCAGTAGGATCGCTTGAGCCCAGGAGTGTGAGGTTGCTGTGAGCTAGGCTGATGCCATGGCACTAACTCTAGCCAGGGCAACATATTGAGATTCTGTATAAAAAAAAAAAAAAAAAAAAAAAAAATGGGCAAAGGACATGAATAGACAATTCTCATAAGAAGATACACAAATGGCCAAAAGGTATATGAAAAAATGCTCAACATCACTATATCAGGGAAATGCATATGAAACCACAATGAAATATCATCTTATTCCAGTTAGAATGGTTATCATTAAAAAGACAAAAAATAACAGATGCTGGTGAGGATGCAGACAAAAGGAAACTCTCACACACTGTTGGTGGGAATGTAAATCAGTGTGGCCACTATGGAAAACAGCATGGGGATTTCTCAAAAAACTAAAAATAGAACTACCATATCAGCCAGCAATCCCATTACTGAATATTTATCCAATGAAAATCAGTAAAAC
>CAUYSK010118060.1:0-13263 GCA_963575035.1 Avahi laniger
GTGGCATAATTTATATAAAAAGCTTATTACATGCGGTATCTTTTTTTTTTTTTCTTGAGACAGAGTCTGGCTTTGTTGCCCTGGCTAGAGTGCCGTGGCATCATCCTAGCTCACGGCAACCTCAAATTCCTGAGCTCAAGCCATCCTCCAGCCTCAGCCTCCCAAGTAGCTGGGATTACAGGCATGTGCCACCATGCCCGGCTAATTTTTTCTATATATATATATACATTTTTAGTTTTCCAGATAATTTCTTTCTATTTTTTAGTAGAGACGGGGTCTCGCTCTTGCTCAGGCTAGTCTCGAACTCCTGACCTTGAGCGATCCACCCGCCTTGGCCTCCCAGAGTGCTAGGATTACAGGCGTGAGCCACTGCACCTGGTCTACATGCAGTATCTTTACAGTTAAAAATAAGAAAGCGTCAACTTGAACTAGTTTAAACAGCAAAAAATAAAAGATACTTATTGGCTCCCATAAACTGAAAAGTCTTGGAGTGCATCTGGCTTCAGGCATAGCTGGATCCAGTTACTCAAATTATTTCTTCCAAATGCTTGCTTGCTCTTGCATTCTCTCTCAGTCTGTTTCTCACTCTTTTCTCTCTTTCTCCCTTCCTTTCATTCCTCGTTCTTTCTTGTTTGGGGCTCTGCTTTTTTGGCGTGGGCTTCATACCCAGGCAGGCTCTCTCAAATGCTATGGCAAACACGTGCCCTCCCAGAAACACCAAGGGCAGAGGTGGAGGGACCATAGTCTCTTTAACTGACTCTCTTATCTCCGTTCATTTCAAACCCTGCTCACCCTGGATATCATTTCCTTTTATTCAGCTGTTACTTTAAAAACAAATAGGTTATATGGCCGGGTGTGGTGGCTCACACCTGTAATCCTAGCACTCTGGGAGGCCAAGGCAGGAGGATCCCTTGAGCTCAGGAGTTTGATTCCAGTCTGAAACCAGAACAGCAAGACTCGTCTCTACAAAAACTAGAAAAATTAGCCAGGCATGCTGGCATGCACCTGTAGTCCCAGCTACTCGGGAGGCTGAGGCAGGAGGATCACTTGAGCTCAGGAGTTTGAGATCGCAGTGAGCTATGATGATTCCAGTGTACTCTATGCACTCTAGCCAGAGCTACAGAGTGAGACTCTGTCTCAACAAAAAAAAGAAAAAAGAAAAGAAAAAACATAGGATGTAAACTGGCCTCTAATCGTGTGGCATGGAAAGATCTTCTATTAATATTAGAGGCCAGAGGTCTGCATTCTGATCCAAGTTTTGCCACTAACTGCCTTTGAAACTTTGGTCTGATTCATTTAACTTCCTTGTGGTTTAATTTCCCCATCTATAGCATGAGGGCTGACATCAATTATCTCAAAGGTCCCTTCCAGCTCAAAGGTCTGCGTTTCTGCAATTTTGTCCTTATTGTATGACACCACTCAGGGTTACTCACATTTTAGCAGAGACTTTCTGAGATGGCAATGACTTGATGCAATGAATAAACCACCAATAGCAGAAATGTAATAAAAAAATTTGAGTGAGAGAGAGCAGGAATCTCTTTCCAAGCCTCCTAAACATTACCCCATGTGGACACTCACCCAATCATGGAATTTTGAATTTGCTGTTCAAGTCAGTCAAGACTGTGGCTTGGTTGCCTTTGTTAAAGCGAGGGCAGAAAACAAGGCTGAGTAGTCACACTCAAGCCACTTTCCTCTGACCAGATGTCTAGCTTCCCACTTCATCCTGACAATGACCTTCATCCTCCTTTGGGATGGTCTGGCCAGTCCTTCCACGGCCTCCCATTTGGGTTCATCCTGGGCCTCCTCGGCCTTCACACAGCTCCAGCCTCCAAGGCATCCCTAATCTGCAAGTCTCCACCAAAATTTCCCGTCCTATTTCCCATCCCTTCAAAGTCCCACATCCTGCTAAGTGGCAGCCATTGCCTTCAATAAACTAATTGCTTCTGGCTTACTAATGGGTGCAGAAAAGTTACCCTCCAAAACAACGTACGTGTGCTTCTCAAGGGCCTTGTCCTAACACAGAAGAATGACTCCAATGATGGAATTTCAGGCCCTGTGACACGTGAAGAGCTAGAGTAGAATCTAAACCTGTGAGCTCACTCTCAGACAGGCAACTTTCGTTTATTTTATACTCCACTTCTTCTGAACGGTATTGGAAGTCACTGTGACTATAAAAAAAGCCACACGTATTAAATGATAGAAATTAAATTTAAAGATGGAAAAACAAATAAGTCAAGCCCCTAGCCTAGGCTAATATTTATCATGAGTATAAAAATTCACCCTCAACTTCTTGCTAGCCAAGACAAAAGTAAAACACGGTGGATTAAATCACTTTCAAGCACCAGTTAAAAAGGAAAATGCTAGATTATAGTTATAAATTAGCAGAGGAATGTATACCAGGGACTTTAAACAGTGTAAAGAACAATGGCTTAAAAGGCTGCTTATTACATCGATGTAGGTGTGTTCTTCATACGAACTTTTGGTTATGCACTTGAGAAAAGATGACCGCAGAGGTTAGAGGGTCCCTAGTTTTCTCAAGTATGACCTTGCTTATACAGAACAAAGGGGAGAGTTTTCTGCTATCAGAGATAACCAAAGTTGTTCATTTAAGTCACCTGCCTGATTTGAACAGTGAATATTTGAGTTATCACCAAGTCCTATAATTTTTACATCCTAGATGCTCTCAATCCAATCCAGTACTCTCTTGCACCACTGCTCCCAGCCTCAAGTTGGGCCCCCATCACCTCTCTCCTGGACCTCATTCATCTCTCTACCTCCAACCCTCTGGTCCACTGCGTACAGAGCAGTTAGACAGGAACTTCGTAAGACACGAATCTCACGGTGCTACATCAGGGCCTTCCCGTCACCACCAGGGTTCAAAGACCTCAGCCTGGCCTCCCAGGGCCTTCCGATCTGGCCTCCTGTCTGCCCTGCGGACTCATCTCCCTTCCCCTCCTGTCCCATTCCTCCACTTCTCTCTCATCCGAAATATTTTTAGCTCCTCCAAATGCCCCGCAGTCTTTGCCTGGCTAGTCTTTCTCGCCCTTCAGATCTCAGCATAAACAAAACGTTTTTCGCGAAGGCTTCCTCAGCCTCTCCGGCCTGTCCTGTCCAAGTGTCCCCATCGTATCACTTCTGGAACCGTATTAGAATTGCCTCGGTGCTCACCTGCTTGCTCCACTGGACCGTCAGCTCCATTACTGAAAAGCTCAGCCCCGCCCCGACCCGCGCTGCTCCACTGGCCACCCGCGTGATCCTGAACAACCACTCCATTCCCCCCATGCCTCAGTTTCCTCATCGCCAAATAGGACTCATAAAAGCACCTACTTCATAAAGCTATGTGAGAACTAAATGAGAAAATTCACTCAAAGCTCTTACACTGTTTCAAGCACACAGTGTGAATAACAATTATTGTTATTATGAATGGAAGTATTGTGTTAAAATAGGAATTTTTTTCTTGGTCACTGTTTTATGCCCATACTCAGCTCAAAGTCTGGCGCAGAATGGGTGATCAATAAATATTTGCTGGATAAATGTTGAATTGTCTAGTGTTGCCATGCACATTGTTCCGTTTGGGCTTCCCTTGATTTAGGTCTGTGACCCCCAAAAGGAGCCGATGTGCTAGCACCTCCCCGGTTTGTTTGCTCTGGTGTTTTTTCCGTTTACTCTGTGAAGAGAAGGGTTCCATTTTACAAAGAAGGGAAGAGGCGGGAGCCTGGTTCCAAAGGCCTGCTTGTTCTCATTATTAATTTTCCTCTCCTCTTCCAAGCAGAGTTTGAATGATTCTGAATGTGCACTCATCTGGAACGGCACCCTCATTCTCTCATTTCATGCCTGGCTGCAATTAAAGTCAAAGGCAAAATTTAAAAATACAACTTTATTATAGAGTGAAAGAGTTGTTGATTCAGGAACTGGCCTATAATATCACAACATTACCAAAAGGAAAAAAAGAAGAAAGAATACCAAGCTGCCAACTTGTGGGTTTGGTCCCGCCAGCAGAGACTCGAAATTCTAGAATCAATAACTCGGTTAACTTTGCTGGTTTCTAATGCAATTATAAGCATTGGAAAATTGCCCAAAGGCTCAAAAAGGAAATAAGGTTCTACTTAGAACATCCCCACACCCTTTTCTAAAGAAATACTTGGGCGTTAAAGGCAAAATAACTGAAAGGGGTGAGGCCCGGCCGTTTTCAATGTCAGATCGGAGAGCTGTGCAATTTCAGGGCTGGAAGGAGGCTCAGAGGTCATCGTAAGGCCATTTTACAGATAAGATAATTGAGGCCCAAAAAGAGAAGGAACTTGCCCAGGTTCACACAGTGGGCATGAATCTTGAAAAATCTCCATCTTTATTTAATCATTTGTGTAAGAAATATTTATGGAGATCCTATTTGGGCCCAGGCACCGTGCTAAGCATGAGAAAGTCATTAGTAAACCAAACAGACACGTTCTCTGGCCTTGTAGAACTTAACATTCTACTGCGGAGTCAGACAGTTAACAAGTAAACCAACAAATAAGTAAGTAATAAACGGCCAGAACGAAGCAGATTGCAGTGACAGAGAGCTGCTTATATGGGGCAGTCAGGAAGGTGACTCCGAGGAGGTGACATTCTCAGCTGAGACCCGGGGAAAGAGAGCCAGCTCAAAGGCCCAGAGACAAGGAAGAGCTTGGCAAATTCAAGGAGCCAAAGGGAGAAGAATGTGGCTGGAGCATAGTGGGTGATGTGACAGCCACATCCTTAAAACAGAATATGATAGCACTTACACTGCCCCTCCTCCCAACAGGGGTGTCACTGGCCTTTGGCAGAGTAAGGAGGGGCTGGAACCCAACCTCCCACCCACTGCTCGCGGGAGCTGGGACACCTGCATCCACTGCTGCACTCAGACCTGCTCGACTCACTTGTGAAGGTACTTTTCCTTCACGAGCAAGAAGAGAGTTTGATCAGATGTAATTAAGAGCAGAGGTTGTGCAGTTAGACGCCCTTTGGGAGAGGCCAGGCTCGACCATTATGGAGCTGGGCAAGTTGGCTAATTTCTCTGAGCTGCAGTTTTCTCCTCTGTAAAATGGGTTCCTCAGAGTGGAGTTTGAAGGAGTAGATGAGCTCATGCTTATAAACTGCTGAGCACCTATCAAGCGCTCACTCAGAGCTCTGCACTGGCATCGGCTTTCCTGGGCATGCACACCAGCCGGCCTGCGTGAGCCCTCGACCCAGCTAAGGTCCTGGCTCCACAGCCCCAGTGCATTATCCCACCTTCCTTGGTGACCCCCAGAGACCCACCTGAACGAAAAGCCCACCCATTGAGGCCAAAGGACCCTCTGGCGTAAGACCCAGTAGGCTGCCTGCCCACCACGACCCTCCAAATCCAACAGCAAAAGATGAACGACCTCACCAGAATTAATAAGATGAATTGCACTGTTTTTGTTTAAACACCGATGAGGTGATGTCTGGTTTTTATTAAATATCATAAGTAAATTATTAATTCATACCAGAAACAAAAGTATAAACATGGCCGTATAATAAACACTGATACTCCGACAGTCTGTGAATCACACCAAGGGCCCGACTGGCCACACTCTAAGACACACAGGCTTAACTGGCTTGAGGCCTCAGCTACACTGAAATCCCAGCAAGTAGGTATTCTGGAAGTCAGGAAAATAGGGTGTTCCTCTGCTGTATTCCACTGTACCCCCCCCCAACACACACACAAAGTCCTTGATTGCATTGTTCGGCACTGGGTAATGATGATGATGATAATTATAGCAACAGTAATACTTCTAGAGCACTTCTGTGCTAGGCCCACGTTGTCCTCAACAGCAGCCACGAGCCACATGTGGCAACCGAACTAACACCTACAATGTGGCTAATCAAAATTGAGATGCACTAGAAGTATAAAATATACATTGGATTCCAAAGACACACTATGGAAAAAATATATAAAATATGCCATCAATAATTTTCATATGGATTGAATGTTAATATTATTTTGGATATATTGGGTTGGATAAAATATATTCTTAAAATTTATTTTATCTGTTTTTAATTTTTTAATGTGGCTACTAGAAAATTTTAAATTATTTATGTGGTTCTCATCATATCTCTAGTGAACAGGGACTAAGTGCAAAGCATGGCCCGTGAATTATTTCCTTCCAGCCGCACAGTAACCCCTTCAGGTAAGGACAATTATTGACCCATTTTGCAGATGCTAATACTGAGATTTAGTAGCTCTGACTTTAATCTCTCAGGGCCCAGGGACTATTGGAGTGTCCTTTCCTGATTTTTTTTTCTCTGAATTCTATTTCATTTTCAAGTCTTAGAACTATGTATTCCTCGTGTCCTTGAAACTCTGAGTTCTCTTAACCTCCCCTGCTTCTCTCTCTCTCTCCCTCAGATGTTTAACTATAACACTTTCCACCTGTTCCCAACAATTACATCCTTAAATGACATCTGTTGTGTCTTTCATTCTTGCTATTTCACATTGGTTGGCTTTTTTTTTTTAAAGTAATATGTTCTCAAGCAGTGTTTTACAAACTATAGGTTATAACCCACTCATTATTGGGATGTGAAACCAATTTGGTGAGCCATAATTGAAAACTTTTAAGAAATGAAATAGAAGAGCACAGAAGAAAATAGAAGAATACATACATTGTTTCCTAGTACTTTTGTACGTGTGTACTGGGTCATGACATAATTTATATTCCTGATTCTGAGGGTTAGTCCAGAAACGTTTGAGAAACATTGCACTAGTGGTTTAGGCGAGCATAGTTTCTGGAGCAGGTGCCTGAGTTGGAATCCAGGTCTATGACTAGCTAGCTGTGTGACCTGCTCCAAGCGTCAGTTTCCTCACCTGCAAAATGAGGATTACACCAGTGCCTCAGGGGGCTGTTAGAAAGATTATACAGGAGCATGCATGGAGGACTAGCTACCAAATTTGTGTTACTGCTTTTTCATTCCAAAGTAATGTGCCGTTAGGTCTCCCTTGCTCAAAACCTCCCATGCATCCTTATTGTCTACCTGATAAAACATTAGCATCTAATCCTACAATTCAAGCCCACCGCCGTCTGACCTTAAACTGCCTCTGCAGCCTTGTTGCCCTCCTGCAGGGAAAGGTTCGTCTGTCCCTGCAGCCACACTGGCTGTGTCCTGCCTTGTCCCTTCCTCTCCTAGGCTACTGCCACTCTCTTCCACCACCCAGATTATCCTCTTGTTCGCTCTCTATCTGGTCAAATTCTAGCAGCTTTCGATGCTGAACTAAATCCTAGCTCTTCAGCAGTCTTGTATCCTCTTTCCTAACTTCTCAATGAACTCACTTGTCTCAAATATTGTTTTAATTTATTTGAGAGTCAGCCAAGGTACAGGTAAGAGTGATTAAAGAAGAAGGTGAGGAGGAAGGAGAACCAATAAGCAGTAAGTGTCCGACTTTAGAATCACCAGGAGCTTGTAAAAACAGATTGCTGGGCTGTACCCTCAGAGTTTCTGATTCAGTAGGTCTTGAGAGGGTCCCAGGAATTTGCATTTTTAACAAGTTCCCAGGAAATGCGGATGCTTCTGGTCAGGGCCCCACACTTAGAGAACCGCTGGCGGAGTGCTTAAGAATATGGGCTCAGTCTGGCCAGGCATGGTGTTTCGAGCCTATAATCCTAGCACTTTGGGAGGCCAAGGCAGGAGTATTGCTGGAGGCCAGGAGTTTGAGACCAGCCTGAGCAACATAGCCAGACCTCATCTCTACAAAAAATAAAAAATTAACTGGGCATGGTGGTACACCTGTAGTCTGAGCTACCGGGCAGGCTGAAGCAGGAGGATTGCTTTAGCCCAAAAGTTTGAGGCTGCAGCGAGCTATGATCATGCCACTGCACTCTAGCCCAGGCAAAAGAGCAAGACCCTGTCTCAAAAAAAAAAAAAAAAAAAAAGAATATGGGCTCAGTTAGATGGACCGAAGCTAAATTCCACGTGATACTGGCATACACACCAGTCCTACAAACTCAACCTACGAATCGATTCCATTTTTAAGCTAATCTCTGCTTTAATCGCAGGATGCTCAATATTATTCTTTTGAGACTCTCCCCACACACACAACTGACCCAGAACCCCAGAATGTGACCTCGCCCATCAGGATTTATTAAGGCTTACTCCCCTTCACACTGATCCGTTACTACTGCCAGTGCTTCCCACTAACGCACGGGGGCGCTGTTGAAGACTGGCCCCGCTCCAGGGCTTGTGCATGGAGCCTTGATTACCGGGTTGTCCTGAAGGGCCCAAGCGCCCGCTGAAGCTCATTGAAGTCTTGTTTTGGGCGTTAATGTGACAGCTTTTTTTCCGTTTACACACTTACACTGAACCATTTTTCACCAAAGCACATGCACTGTGCCACGATGGCTGGGTCCTGGGGAGTTCAGATCATTATCTTCACACTGTGCCCAAACCAGCCCACATCTGTAAATTCTCAGCCCTTTGGGTTGAACGGTTATTTTATTTTAGGGACTCCCTGTCTCGCTGTGGGTAGGGACCATTGCAAACGACTCTGATTTTGGAGGAAAGAGATTAGAGGCAATTTCTGCAAACAGGGTTTCTTCTCTCCAGGGGCCAGCTCTGCATAGCAAAGGGCAAGGGGACTCTTGGTAAACCACTCAGAAGAACAAAAAGGTGTTCTTTATTCCCTTTTCCAAGACAATTGGAGCCTATTTACCCTTTCATTTGCACACTGAGAGAAGCTTTTCAGGGACTTTTTCCTGACCCGGCTGACCTCCTCCAGAGACTTTCAGCAGCTACTTGGGTTTAATTTTTGCTTTGTCAGGCACTAACCTTATCCTCAATTTAGGCCTCTAATGTTCAATCTGCCCGTAAGTACTCATTAGTGGGTCATGAAAATGATTTAGTGGCTTTGCAACCATACTTTTTGCTAATGAATTAAAACGGAAAATAAAATTATTTTGCATGTCTTAGAGAATTGATTCAGGAAACTTTGGCTTCACTCCTGCGCAAAGATGTGCCTATGCTAGATCAAGACTTAAAATGAATTTCTCAGCGTGGGTCAAAGTCAAAAAGTTTGAATCCACTGCTCTCCACGAAAGATCTTTCTGTTCCAAGGCCATCCTCTCTCTTGTTTGGCTTTCTCCTCTTCATCCTTTAGGCTCAATTCCAGGAAGCCTTTTTTTGAAACCCTCTTCCCATTAAAAGCCCAGGCCTCCCAGCTTGCAGAGATCCCGTATGCCTCTAAGCACGCTGGCCAGGTTGTTTTGCAGGAATCTGTGTGAGTACACTGAGATCCTCCCCATTCACGCATTCACACTGCATAGACCCTGAGCTGCTTGAGGGCAAAGACTGTATCTTCATCTCCACTGTAGCCCCAGCACTGGGCACACAGCACAATTGGCACAGTAAATATTTGCTGAATGTTCCAACTTGCCCCCGTGACTTGTTGCCTTTGGCGCCTTCCAGATACCACCATATGTCACTGTTGATATAAACTTTTCTCTAACCTTGTATTGGGTCACTTTGTGCACATTTTTACAGCTCATCAGTTTCACCTATTTGAATTTAAACCCTCTGAGGGCAGAGACCACCTCTTATCATTCTTTGTATCTTGAGTCCTCAGAGAAAACCCGAGTATAAGGGTGGTGCTCTGTTAATCTTGTGCTGAGCAAGAGATTAGTCCTATCTCACTTTCTCTCTTTAATTGTATCTCAGCTTGTTCCAGAAAGTATTTAAGGGTGCTTGACAGGATACATTAAAGGAAGCATAAGTTAAAAGCCAATGAGAACTTCTAAAAATTTTAGCTGAAAGAAAAATCAATACGTGCATGGAAGATTCAGCTACAAGAGTGTTTATTACACTGTTTTTATAAAAGGAAAAAAATTAGAAGCAGCCTGAATTCAAGAATCTTATCCTATGCCTGGAGTGGGGGGTGAGTGAGGTCATTGTGGTGTAGGGAGAAGATAACTAAAATACAGATATGGTTCTCTTTGGGTATGACTACATAATTTTTACTAATTTTGTGTTCATTTTTCTGTTTTATACATTTTTCTAAGAATGAATTTTTTTGGTACAAAAGTATCATTCTTTGGTAAAGGCAGGGTAAGGAAGTTAATTTTCTTTTAAGTAGGGAAGACAAAAGAAAGAAAAATACAAATAGAAAGTTAAGAATGAGGCTTATTCCAAAAATGCATACCACAAAAACTGAAATAGGCAAGTCACAAATTTGACTTTGATCTTTCCAGCAATTAAAGTGGAAAGGGAATCAGGATAGGCTACGTAACTCATACCGCCCGGGAACACACAACTCTTCCTGATGTGTTGCCCTCTGAGGATGTTCTGCAAGGTAAGGAATAACATCCTCAGCAAGATCCTATCATCCAGGTGAGTTTCCTAGAGTTGGTCTGGAATAGAGCAGTCTCTAAATTAGACCATCTTCCCTGTCCTTATTCTAAGGACGGCCTTAGGCAAGGTATTTAATACCTCACTAAGTACCTCTATTTACTAGTGGTAAATTAATTGCTTCATATCTAAATAACTGGAGAGTATAATAGCTGCAATGAGCAATTACAGTGATTAGCCCATCCTAGCCTCAGGCTGGCTTCTCAGAATTGGTTCCCTCTCCCAAAATGCCCCAAGCCCCTGAGGAGTGGTCTCCAAAACTAGTACTGCAGCCAAGAGGCAGCTCAGTGACTCACCTGCATTTCTACCTCTGGCTCATCCAGGTGTGCAAAGGCAAGAAGCCAGAAAGACTTGATTGTTTAAACTTTATCTCCTATCTAAAGCCCAAAGTACCCAATAAAACCAAACTAGTGATTTTTGTTATATTTTATTTTTTTCTTTACTGCCAGGGGCTTTGGAATGGACACAGAGAGAAAAGGAAGCAAAAGGCTGCAGAACTGTCTGGGACTCCAAAGCCCTCTCTGTTGGAAGCATGTGGGCTCAGGGTCTTGACTGACTTCTTACAACACCTGCCCCTAAGTGTGCCTGGCACGGTGCTAGGTGCTGGGGTACAAAAGTGAACGTGGGCAGGTGAGAGAGGCTCCCAACTGCGGAGACAGCTGGGTAAGCAGATCATTCTAATCTCAAAGGTCAGAGAGAGCACAAGAAACTAGAAGAACATAAAGAGATCCTTATCGAACCCCAAGGGCCAGGAAAGGCCTCCTGGAGGAAACGATATCTGAACTGGGTCTTAAGGAGTAGTATGGCTCAGTAGAACTGAGAAAGGGGTAAAGGGCATTTGAAGGAAGCCAAGTCAGGCCGTATTCTGGGGAACTACACTCATCTTATTACTAGAGCATAAAGCTCAGAATGGAATGTTGCTGCTTCTGCCTTAGAAAGCAGGACAGCAATGACAGCTTTGAGGAAGAGGGACGGCATGTGGGCTCGCGCTTTTTTTAAATCCCAGGTGCAGTTGTATGAAATGTTAGTTAGAAAGGGGAAAGGCAGGAGGCCTAAAACAGGTTATTTAAAATATACATTAATAATTCTAAGAATGGGTTATTGTGAAGTGCCCCGTAGGCAATTCGTTCTTATCACCCCAGTGGCTTCACTATTAAGACACAACATCGAATGTAGCAACCGTTCGTAAAGGCAAAGAATCAGGAATGGGTAGTAGAAGAACATAGGGCTCTACTGGTCTGTAATTTCCTGCTGTGTGCCAGACACTGTACTTAAGCATGTGGAGAACCACAGGGGTTAAGCATGTAAGAGTAAGGACTTGTCTTACTCACCTTGTAACCTCAGCCATCACTTATGACAGAATCACACAGAATCAATGAGCATCTTAACGAACTGATTAGTTTATGAACGATTTGGTGGCTGGAAACTAAGCTTCGAGTCCCGAGTTGGCCACTCATCGGCTGGGTGACCCTGGTCAAGATACTTGATGTTTTAGAACTTTAGTTTCCTGCTCCTTAAATTGGGAGTAATAATGCCTACTGTGTCTACCTCGTTGGCTGAAAATCCAAAAGCAGAAATGCCTGTAAGAAAGGGCTTTGTAAACCCACTATTGCTCTGCAAGGTGGACTGGGATGATTTTTATTACTTTGCCAAACAGTATTTTTAAGTGTATGGAAAAGCAAGAGAAAAAATTTTCAGAATCTGATACCTTGAGGTAGGCTTCCAAACCTTGACAGGTTCCCACCTCACTGCAAGAACTTTGGAGCTCAGTGTTAAGGCTTCAGCCCTACGCCAAGGAACGACTGTAAGGCCAAGGAATCCTCCCACAAACCACCCATCAGCCACGAACGTGCTGCAAACTATGTATTCCGCTCACACAGAACCACTGTGAGCCAGACCTCCACAGGCACGGTGCTCTGCAGAGCGTTTGCACATGCTGTTCCCTCTGCCTGGGGCACTCCTTGTTAGCTTTTAGGTCTCAGCTTCGGCTCCTTAATATGGTTATGAAAAGAGTTTTGAACTCATCAGTCGCTTGAAAGATCTCAGGAGACCCCAGATGTTCCAGATCTCTGCTGACTGAGCGATTACTTAGCAACTATTTCTTACTTACGTGTTTCTCTCTGTCTCTCTCCTCTCTCTCTGAAACTAAAATGTTTACTCTTTGAGTAATAACAACTACAGAACATAGAATGATTGAGCTAAACCCACTCCCTAGCGCCAAAAGTACTGTATGCAGTAGACATCTAACCGCTTCAAAAGAATTTACTGCAATTTTGGTGGAACAACTAATTTAGCAGTGTTTTTTCCTAGTCCTTCCCCCCCCCCTTTTTTTTCCTTTACTTTCTGTTATATTTTAAGGTAAATCTCTGACAACATGTCATTTAACACTTCTGTATGGGCCTCTAAAGTATAAGGACATTTTCCTACAAAACTGTAATACCATTGTCACGCTTAATAAATTAACACTATAGGCAATTATTTAATACCATCTTCTAGCCAGTCAGTATTCAAATGTCCCCGATTGCCTCAAAAGTGTCATTTTATAATTGGATTGTCCACATATTGCAGTCGATGGTATTGTCCCTTTCATCCCTTAATCTATAACAGCTCCCTCTCCCTTCCTTTTTTCATGCCATTGACTTGTTGCCAAAAAAAAATAATAATGATAAAGTCAGCTGTCCTAGCTTCTGGCTTTGTCTGATTGCTTCCAAAGCATGGAGCTGTTTACCTTGTTCCTCTCTCCCTCTTGGTTGGCTCTGGAGGCGGATCAGGGTTCACTTTTTTCAGGCAATAATATGTCATGGTTGGGTTGTATGTTTCACATATCGTGTCCCATCAGGAGTTATCTTATGTCTGGTTGTACCAAGAAATATTTGTGCTTTCTAATTATGACAT
>CAUYSK010118067.1:0-20039 GCA_963575035.1 Avahi laniger
GAGAATTCTTTCTCCAACCTGTGCTGTGAGCTCCTTGTGAGTCCCTGCCCTAACAAATAGAAAACATTCTTTTTTATACACTGAAAAAATAAACAGGGTCCATATAATAACAGATAATATATAAAAGAAAATATAAAAATAAACAATCGGAAAGCATACAAAATGACAGAAGATGAAGCATAAACCATACACAAAAGTTTCTAAAGGAAAGCAAAATTTCAAAGATAATTTGAGTTTTACAATAAACTCAAAATACAAACACAAAACTATAAGTTCAAAATATAAAGACATGTGAAGTTTAAAAATGAAAATGTGAACAAAAATTTTAAAAATAAAGAAAATAAATGTAGTTATTTTACTTTAGACAATGAAGAATTAAATAAGAAAAACACATTAAAAAGGATGAAGTCAATTCCTTTTTAAAAACATACATGTAGAAAGATAAAACCAACAAATATTAACCTTTATACTTTTTCCTTTCTTTTCTATATTTCTAGACCCTTTTTCTAGTCTTAAATAAACCTCCAAGGACTCAAGGAAAAATCAGATTATAACGATCTCATTACAACCTGCTATAATAGTAGGAATGCAAAAAGTAAGAAAAGTTATTTTATTTCCAAATGGGAATTAATTAAAAATTCCCAGAGAGACCTCAAAAGGAAGACAAAAATGTGTCATAACAAAGTATTGTAAGACTAGAAGGAAGAAGGAAAGACTTTGCAACCCTACCACTGGGAGAAAAGATGAGAATTACCTGCAGCTGCAAGTAGTGAGGAGAAAGGGACTACAGTATCCCAAAAAGGGTCTTGGGGGAATAACATCAAAAGATCAGATAAGGAGGTCGGAGAAGCCTTTGTCACAGCCAAAGCAGGGAACTAAGCAAGGGGCTAAGCAAAGCCTATCATTCTGTTGCCTTTAGAAGGGGCACTTGGATTCACATTAAAAATGCAGATAAACCCTGTCAGCTGTGATAGTTGCTGAGGGCCTTCATCAACAGCTGATTGCATATTGCTCATGGTTTATGGAGTAGATGGTTAAAGGTGCCCTGTGTGGACAGCTAAATTGCTCACTTAATCCCAAACTAAGCCAGGGACTATAATGGTGATATGGAAGAGAAAGCTCCATAGAAGAGAGAAAGCTGCCTAAATGAAAATACATTCTTGACACTTTCTGAACAAAATAGCATAATTACATAAAACAGCAAAGACATAAGACAACAAAGCAGCAGCTGGACAAGTGAAATTACAAAAATTTCTCTCAATCCTTAATAAAACACACATACCAAATAAATAAGGGTATAGGCACATAGAGATTTAGTCTGAGTGGGTCTATAAATAAAGCTATAAGATACAAATTAAATTATGTATCTTTCTAATTAATTTCAGTACGTATAAAATATTCACAAGCATAATCTTTTATTTAGCCACAAATAATGCATAATAAATTTTCACAAATCAATGTTGGAGAGGAAAAATTTTTCCTGTTCCCTTTTAGGTTTAGTACCTGGGAGCCTATGAATTAAATTGACAAAATACAGATTAACAGGAGAAAAAACTGTTTGTTTACGTGCATATAATGCTCATAAAATAAGTGGTCCATGCAAGGGCTAAAGTTAGGGGTTTATATATCTAATTTACTAGGAAAAGGAAAGGAAGAGAAAAACCATATATAAGAAGAATAAAAGGGTTTCTTTATGAAAGACAAATGGGTATCTTGAACAACAAATAGGAGATAAAGTTTGTGATGTTTGTTTATGTGGGTGCAAATGGTCTTTTCCATGTTCCTTGTGGCCATAAAACTACCTCGGAGAGGGAATTTATGATAGTTTCACTTTGGGCGTCCTTTCTGGGAGTCAAACCACCCAGAAAAGGGGATTGATAGCAGCCTCATTTCCTAGAATTCTCTTCATTTAGTGAGATAAATGATGTTCTGAGAAGGCTTCTTTCTATGTCTGCTGAATATTAATTTTTTCAACATAAAATAATCTCCATACCATTTCTCTAGGGTTTCAAGTGGGTCCCCACAGTAAATATATAGCCACATTTAAAGATTTTACATGCCCCTCCCTTGTAAAATAATAGTCATCTGGGAAAATAGGCCTTTGCCACTCAACATTCTACTCTGGAAAGAAGTAAGTGGAAAGGCAGGGAGAAGGCCAACCAATCATCCAGTGAAAGAAGCTTTATCAATCCTAGTGATCGCTGAGTAACAGATGCCTCAGTCAAAAAAACCTTCATACTTATGAAATTGCATTGTCTGACATAATGTGATAAAATTAAAATTAAAATGATATATTTCACATTTAAAAAAATTTTAAAAATTATGAAAAAATTTAAAGACAAATAAACTGGAATAAAAGTATGTGACAAAGATGACAGAATTGATATGTTGATTGTATACTGTGCTTATACAAATTAATAAGAATAATTCTAAAACCCCAATAGAAAAACAAAGACAAAGAAAAGCAGAAAAATAAATATGTATAGCAAATAATACAATTCATCCTCATTGTTTGCAGATTCCACATCTGTTAATTCACTTATTTGCTAAAATTTGTTTTAAAATTTATTTGTAACTCTAAATCAACAGTCAATAACAGGGCTTCTCGTGGTCATTCATGGACATGCTCAGAGTGGCAAAATTTGAATTACCTGATGCACACTTTCCCATTTAAGGTTAAACACAATGATAGTCTGCTTACTTTGTTTCAGCTCTCACACTGTATACATTTCCTTTTACAGTCTTTTAGTATCACATTTTCTTCATTGTTGTTCTCTTTCTTGGTAATTTTGCTGTGTAAAGTAAGCCCCAGGTGTAGTGCTGAGGTGCTGTCTAGTGTTCCTAAACTCAGGATTGCCATGATGTGACTTATGGGAAAAAAATATATGTTAAATAAGCTTTGTTCAAGCATGAGTTACAGTGCCATTTGCTGTGAGTTCAATGCTAACAGTTCAACAATTTATGTAAAATAAGGTGTCTTTTAACAGAAGCACATGTTGAAGGTTACATAATGATAAGCTGATGAAAATGTTGTGACCAAAGGCTTTCAAGAACCGAACGTTATATTTCCCCTAGGTGCAATGGTTTAGGACTTGCTAATTCAATGTTCAATGTAAGTTTACCAAACATAGCTACTGTAAATAATGAAAATCTACTGTATTTGAAAAAGACAAACTGATTAATAATCAGAGAAATCGAAATCAAATAATATTAAGGTGCATTTTTTTTTAACCTATCAGATTGGAAAGATACTTTTTTAAAAAGTGTATCAGTTTGAAAGCATTGTCAAATCAAGTCTGTGACAGAAATGTAGACTGGTATAGTCTTTTGAAAAAGAAAATTGACAATATGCACAAACATCCATATGCTTGTTCACATCTTTGACACTGTAATTCTTTAGAAATTGGTACTAGCACTATAGAAATCACTAGTATTACGGAAATCTGTGAACAAACCTTTATTCTATAAAGTTGTTAATTGCAGTGTTATTCCCAAAAGAGACAAATAAAACTAAATCTCTCATTTTCTTCATCTCACATTTAAGTTGAAGCAGAACATTGGCCTTTTGAAAAACAGAAAAGAAGAAATTGCCTGCAAGGAAAAATCTCTATCAAAGCAAAGAGATTTACTGCTTTCGAGGCAACTAAAAAGCTCAGTTTAAAAAAAAAAAAAAAAAAAAAGACCACGGATGTTTCTCAAATAAAGAATCCACTAAAAGAGCTTTCTTGAACAAACAATATACAAAAATGAGAGTGACTTGTCTTAAAACAAGAACTCTCATGAAGTATTTGGCTAACACAATGCTGAATAAAGGTTCCTTTAACTAACAATTGATTAGTTTGGTCACTTAAAGAACACTTTCAGCTCCTTTTCTTAAAGCTTGAATGACTGCTTAACTATTCAGAGTTTAAGTCTATACAGTATGTGGTTTGCTCATCAAGGTTTTTGTTTTTTTTTTTAAGTTCTACTTCTTTGGAATAGTTTCTTTGCCAGGAAGGACCAACACTGCTACCTTACTTCTGGAGAAAGATACTAAAATACTACAAATGTTGTTGTTAAAAATACAAATGTTTTACTCTTAAATTCATGGCAGACAAAATTATTTTATGTTTTTAATGTTAATTTGTACTAATTTTAAATGCAAAAAGCTCTTACTATTCCCCCCATTAAAAAGAAATTCTATAATAATATTAATATAACAATAATAATATTGTTATTTCTCTTTCCTCACATGTTTACACTACTTATTGGTAGCAATCAGTTGCAGAGATACAGTAATATAAATACATCTAGTCTAAGTTTAGCTGTTAGAAAAACACATGCAATTTTAAAGCAACACTATCTATTCCCTAAAATTCTAAATAGTAGTTACTTAACAGGTGATTCTATCTCTGGAGCTATCATGAAATAGTAAGGAAAAATTAAATTTTTAAAAATGGCACTAAAATTATTGTCAAAGAAAAATCCATAATTGTGCATGTGCGTATGCATGCACACATGAGTACATACACATACGCACACACGTCAAGAAAACAGACATACTAATGCCAAGGAAATGTTCCATTTCTAAATGAGATAGCATCCCACAGCTCTGTAAAATCAATGCAGCAAAAATACAATGTAGGATTATCTCTTCTCTAGAACTTTCACATATTTTGTAACAAAATTATAATACATTCATAGTAAATAACATATTCTTTCTTTTTCATATTAATTTTATCTCACAAATGTATGTGGACTTTCAAGGACTACAGTTATTTGAAGCCATATTTTAAACATTGCCTTGTGATTTGACTCCACTCTTTCATTATTCCAAATTGCTCTTAATATATAGGCCAAGAATAGGCTAAGTATCATCATACATGTAAAGAGGGCTCTTCAAAAAGTTCGTGGAAAATGTATATTATGAAATAACTGTTCATAGATTTCAAAATTTTTTTCCACCAAAATAAACCTCTACTAACTTGTTATATCATGTCTGAACAGGATCTAGTTCGAGGCACTAAGAAAGATAAGACATTAGTTTGAAAAGAGTTCCTATCAGAGCAACATGAATTCTGCAAAAGTGAAGCAAGAACAAATACCAAAGTTTTGGTAAAACTTGGATAGAAGAATGGTGAAATCATTGATGCTTTATGAAAAATTTATGGAGAAAATGCTCCAAAGAAATCAGCAGTTTACAAATGGGTAATTCATCTTAAGAAGGAAGGGTACGATGTTGAAGATGAAACCCATAGTGGCAGATCATCCACATTAATTTTCAAGGAAAAAATTAATCTTGTTTGTGCTCTAATTTAAAAGGATTGAGGATGAGCAGAAGAAACAAAAATGAACACCAAGACATCTCAGCTGGCTCAGATTACACAATTCTGACTGAAAAATTAATGTTGAGCAAACTTTGTACTTGACAAGTACCAAAACCATTACACCCAGATCAGTAGCAGACAAGAGAAAAGCTTTCGATGGAAATTTTAAACAAGTGTGATCCAGATTCTGAAGGATTTCTTTGAAGAATTTTAACAGGAGATAAAACATGTTTTTACCAGTATGATCCTGAAGACAAAGTACAATCAAAGCAATGGCTATCAAGAGGTAGAAGTGGTCCAGTCAAAGCAAAAGCAGATCAATCAACAGCAAAGTTCACAGTAACAATTTTTGGGGGGAAATGCTCAAGACATTTAGCTTGTTGAATTTCTGCAGCACCAAAGAACGATAACATCTGCTTGTTATAAGAGTGTTTTGAGAAAGTTAGCCAAAACTTTATCAGAAAAATATCCTAAAAATCTTCACTAGAGAGTCCTTTTCCATCATGAAATGAGCTCCTGCTCATTCCTCTCATCTAACAAGGGAAATTTTGTCAGAGTTTCAAGGGAGATCATTAGGCATCCACCTTACAGTCCTAATTTGTCTTCTTCTGACTTCTTTTTGTTTCTTAATCTTAAAAAAAATCTGTAAAGGGCTGTTAGGCAGACAGTTAGGGACCTGCAGCCCTTCCTGGGGAGGAGGGAACACCCTACAAATCTACCAATCAGAACTTAGTGCACCAACTGCTAAAGAATGCAGAGGAATCTCTAGCCCATGGGCCAAACGGCATAGGTGCAACAGAATCTGGAAAGTGATCTAGAACAACTGGCTTTCAGAGAGGCTCATGGGAGATCCATATGTGTAGTAAGACTCAGGTTATATAACTCCCAACTGTCCATCAAAGTAGTTCCATGGTGATCTCTGAACCATGAGGAGGGGACAATCCAGACACTATAAAACAAGACCTAGACCATACCCCAGATGACAAGAGGTTACAACAAGAGATCCATTCACATTCTGTGGCAAATGTATCTTGTTCTTACTCTGTAAACCTATTATCTTGCTCTTGCTCTGTTATCCTATCTTGTCCTTCCTCAATGAACTTCATTTCACATTTGCCTTTCTTTTGGTGTGTCTGGTCATTCTTCAGCCAAGTGCACACCAAGAACCGAGACCAGGAAAGATTACCGACCCCAAAACCTGACAGGGCATTCATTTTTCTTCAGTTAATAATATGAAAAAAGACTGAATTGACATGGTTAAATTCCCAGGACCTTCAGTTCGTTAGGAATGTATTAGAGACTAAATGGACGGTATCATCATTTTCGAGTGTCTTGAACTTAATGAAGGTTATGTTGAGAAATACAGTTTATATATATATATATATATATATATATTATTTCTATCTTTTAATTCCATTTATCCACAAACGTTTTAAAGTCCTCCTGTAACATGCAATCAGAATAGATCTGCAATTCCAAAAATGCATCTCATACTCCAGACACTGCTACTACTAATTTCCTGACGTGATAGGTATATTCTACTTTAAGAACACAAAGAACAGGGGTTTCACAGAAATGTTGTATACATTTAAATTGGACTTTACGTAATGAATAGAATTTTGAAAGTCATAGATCGGGTTGGGTAGAAGACTGATGAACCAGAAAAAGAGAAAATTTTTATTTGGTTTTAATAAAACCTAATTAAATGTGTGGATTGACAATCTTCCTACATTCTAAAACAACATGAAAGCATCTGAAATAGAATGATTAAATAGAATCTGTATGTATTCCTCATATTTTGCCTGTATTACAGAGCTAATACTAATACTTCTGAGCATATACAAATGCAATTTTATTCTAAGTAAAAACAATGGAGAGTTTCCTTTTTTTCTTGTGAAACTTACATTTAAGGACTAGTTCTCTAAATAGCAACCTGTTTATTTTGACAATGTGAAGTTAAATGTGACAATCATTTTGGAATCCTAAAGCAAAATAAATGTTTCTGTAGTACATTCATATACTTTGGGCCTGTTACAGTGATTTATTATCAGTATAGTAAAAACTGTAACAGTTATGAGAGGAAAATTAATCATTTTTATTTCAAAATAAAAACACTATACAAATGTGTCACTTATTAGATTATGGAAATTGAATTAAAATGTCTAACTTTATATTCACAAAGAATTAAAACAAATACTTAGTGTTGTTTTTTGTTCTTTTTTTAATCTTTTCTGTTAATATTCCTAGGCAGTTTAGGTAAATACAATGTGGAAGTAAATAATCCAGATAATTGCCCTTATTCCCCTTCTAATTGTCATATAATCCTCATCTTTCAATTAAGCTTTAATAAGCTTTTTCCAGTTATAAATTACATGTTTAAGACTCCCAGTTTTAATTAGTAATTCAGTAGACCGCTGTCTCCCTGATAGGTCCTAAAGAACTTCTGCCAAATCCCAGGGGATCCTTGGAAAGTCATATATAAACAAGTATAATCTTCATTTTTATAGCAGAAAAAATTGAGACCTGAAAAGTTTATGTGATTTTCTCAAGGCAACACAAGGAGGAACAGAACTGGGAGATTTTCTTTAAACTATAAACTCTGCCTTTTCTAATATCTCACCTTGACAAAAACTACTTTATCCAACAAAGACTGGAAAATTTATAGTGCATCTGCACTCTGTTATTTCAACAACATGACATTTCCATATTATTACTATACGTTGATTGCACATTCTGGTTTTCCTTTGAATACTTTCTATAATGATCTGTTTTCAATTGTATCTCTGACCACTTTTGTAACCTTGTTAGCTCTTAGGTAACATGAAGCCATCCATTCATGTTTACATCACTCAGTTTCATATTTACAAGAGATTTTATGAAAATTTTACTTAATTCTTTTTCTAGATTAATAAAGATTATAAGCAAACTTAGTAATGACCCAAGTACCTTTACATATCATTGACCTCTTTTGGCTGTCACTTTTCTATCTTCAAATCAATATAACTAAAACAATTCCTTTTATTTTATGAATAAAAACACAATGTGTTTTCTGTAGGATAAGAATTACATGTTTACTTCATTTATTTTTTATAATTCAAAAGAAACATTTTAAGTGTGGCTGAATTTAAATACTACTGCTCTTAGAGATAGTTCTTGGTATTTTGTGTCACTTTTAGTGGGATTTATTTTAAAACAATAGTACCATAGCCTTTAAAAATGTTTTAAAATCAAGTTATATCAGATACTACAGGACAGATAGTAAGTATTAATAGTTTTAACTCAAAGCAATTTAATAGAAAGTGGATAGAAAGAAAGAGAATAAGAAATGAATAAGGTAAAAATTAGAAGTCTTAAAAAACAACACAGATTGATCCTATAGTACTACCTCATCACTTTCTTTCCCCAATTATGCAGCGATTCTTAACTTTACAGTTAAAGGTTTTGAACTTATAATTGGGTAAAATAACACAAATTTTAAACATCTGCATAGTTGGAGAAAAGTAACTTTAAAACAGTAAAATTGAGGAGCAGTAGTATATTATAGTTTCAAATAAGTGTGAAAAAGGTGCATTCCAAATGATAGTCCATAATGGATTTTTGAAGATAGTATTAGAAATTCAACCTGTTAGATTTAAGATGAATTAAACTAAATTAATTGGTTGCTATGTAATTCTACCAAATAGACAAAAATATGAATACCTAAATAAGCAAAACTACCAGTTTCTGAAATATGTCAGTGTGTCTCAGGTTAACTAGCTTAAAAAGAAATGCCTAGGTTCTTATTCAACACATGGATTCCTAGGTCATGTTCAGAAATAATAATTCAATAGACATGGGTAGTACCAAGGTAGTAGCATTTTTAATCAAGTCCCACAAATCAGGCAAGTTTGAAAAACACTGAGCCAATGGATCAGTTTTTGGCATGGGACATGTTCTTGAGATATGTTACTTGTTTCTAAGTCTGAATTTAGCTGTCACTATGATTTAAAGTAAAAATAAACATTTGGTTTGAATTATAAAAATAAATTTAGACTTCCCTTGAATGTCTCATTCATAAAACTCATCATGATGTGTATCTTCCTATGTGCAATAAGTTAAATAAGTGCAAGAATTAGACTTATCCTTCTTCAATGTTCAATTCTCAAAACTAAGGCCAGAGTCTGGGTGCATTATTCTTGACCAAAATTTTCTACTAAATGAATGCATTAATTACTATACATAGAAACTGCCTACAGGAGGGAATATTTTATTGCATTTAGAGATATCAGTTAAATATTTGATACTTCAAAAATACTCATACGGTTTGTATTAATTTTTAAACCCAGAAATGGCTGTCAACTATTGCACAGATTAAGGGAAAAAAAACAAAAAAAATCTTGATTTTAGCCTCAGGTAGTTTTAATTATCACATCTCATTACCAAATGACTATTATCTCTTGTAGAAGCATCTCCAAAAAATTATAGTTGACTTCCAACCAGGTATAACGCTTGTTTCCTTTCTGTGAATGATTGATTTTTCAACTTCCTTTTTAACAAAACATATCATTCTCATTCAAATAACTGGTCAATAGATGATTTTCTTTTTTTGTAAAGTAGTTTGCATGTTTGTGAAGCTCTCTATAGATGACCATATGGAATGTAATCGATATGAATTGCCTAAATATCGCCTTTTCTGAGAGGTAAGAGATTGAATATTTCGCTGAATCCAATTCAATGTCTTTATAAAAATAAAAAAATTTTAAAATTTTGTAAATAAAAATACTTTATGTCATAGTAAATGCACACTGTGGACCACACTATGTTCTAAACAGTTTTTAATACACATCATTGGAGCTTTAACTCTCACAATAAGCCAATGAGGTATTTATTATATCCAACCAAGAGCTGAGATACCTGAACGCATCATTCCTTTGTATCTATTTATTTATTTAGGAATTCCTGTATAGGAATTTATAAAGGTAACAATCTTAACAATATTAAGGCTAGTAAATTCTCAAAGCTCAAAGTAAACATACAACATATCCTTAAAGTTCAAAGCAACATTAACAATCACAATAAAGTAATGTCTATAGCGAATTCTGGAATTTTACATAGATGTAATTTTAACAAAAAAGGCCTGCTTTCTCAGCAGATATCAAAGATTTCCATATTGTGTGCTAACTACACAGGCGGTTAATTTGCACTAATCAGCTGAAGACAAGGGGAGAGAAAATTACAGTAACTTGATGAGTCAATTTTGTGTTTTATAGTCATTGTCTTCCTGGGTTTCTAAGTGTTTTATGTTTAACACAGTTTTGAGATATTATCAAAACCAGGAGACACATTTGTGACCTGTTAAAATCATCTGAAATTTCTTTTACTCAATTGTTCTAAAGGAGAGACCAAAGCCTTCTAAACTAAAAAGGAGTAAGAAAAGGAAGGCCCTAGTGCTTTTCCAAATGCCCCTAACATTGTATCGCATAACATTTTCCCTCTACCGATTCTCTAAATTTTATTTAGAGGTCCTTGTGCGCACACTCTTTCAAAAAATTAGCTTGATATTCTAGGCATGTTAAATTAAAAATAAAATGGCAAGCTTATTCTCTTCATAATAAAGTGAGAGAGGGAAGAGTACAATTTGACTTGGGAGATGACTACATGCTCTTCCCAAAGGACTAAATCAAGTAAGCCAATTTTCATGAATATTCTCCATCACAGTCTCAAGATTACTGCATCAAAGTACTTAAATTACAAAGGAAAAGTCCATTGTCTAGGAGAAATGTGAAGTGATAAATCAAAAAATAGATTATGTATAATTTGTTAGGGTTTATTTTTAAATTAAATTTAATTAATTAATTAATTTTTATTTTTATTTGTTAAAGATGGGGTCTCACCCTCTCCTCCAGGCCAGAAAACAGTGGCATGATCACAGCTCTCTGCAGCCTCAGACTCCTGAGCAGCTGGGACTGCAGGTGTGTACCATTATACCTGGTTAATTAATTTTTTTTTTTTTTTGTAGAGACAGGGTCTCACCATGTTGTCCAAGCTGGTCTCAAACTCCTGGCCTCATGCAATTTCCTGCCTGGGCCTCCCAAAGTGCTGGGATTATAGGGGTCAGCCATTATGCTCACCTTGTTAAGATTTTAAAGACCTAAAATCCCTTTCGATGTTAAACCCAAGAGATCTTTCATTTTATTTATTCATTTATTCATTTATTCATTTATTTATTTATTTATTTATTTATTTCAATTCAATTCAACTCAGGAAAGCTATAATGTGTCCCCAGTGTATAAATAGCTGTGCTTACATAACAGGGGTTATAGAAATGAAGAAGGCATAGTCTTGGTCTAAGAAAGATCTTTCAAATCATTGTCAACAAGCAAATGAATAATCTATCATGCTGAAGATCTATAATAATCATAACATTGCATTCTGGCAAATGATCCCCAAAAGTACTTTTCATGATTTAGAGGGAAAAAAAAGTTGTTAAAAAATAAACTAGCAGGAAATACTAAATTATTTAGAAGTAAGCTGCAATATGGGCACCTTCCACTTATTCTAGCTCTCCCTGGAGAAAAAAAGATTTGAAGAAGGATAGGCATTTAATCCTCCAAAACTCAGTGAATTTCAATTGAAATTATCATCATTTTAAATTTAGCAATGCATGGATTAATGTAATTTTCTTGTAATGTAGTCAAATCCTCAATGAAGGAAATTGGTTTTGTTTTTGTTTTTTTTTTTTCTGTTGAGAATCCAATAAAAAAGGCTTTGAGGATGTGACTTTTGGCCATTCATTTTGAAAGTGAATTCGATGGCTATATATTAGCCGTAAAGTTTTTGTTTGTTTGTTTTTGTTTCTAATGCTTGGGCTCACTCATCTCTAAAATGAGTGTCATAATTTAAGTTGAAGCATATGAAATTGACAATATTTGACCATTTTTAACCTACACAAAGGGCAATTTCAACCTAATAGTTCCTTTCTCAGATACCATATATTGTTATTTCAAATGGAAAATCTTTTGTGAAAATGTTTTATAAACTCTAAATAGCTATCTTATATAAGTAATGCAATAAGATAAAACATTGACATAAATAGTCATAACGGCTCTGAGAAGTTTCTGGTGTTTTTACTTTTAACTTTAAAGTTTTATGATTTTACAGTTCTGAAATAGGTGTATCATTTTGCTCTTGACTGTGAAAGGAAGCAAATGTGAAACCAAGGCAATGCATTCTTCAGACAGAGCTGTTGTTTGTCTTGCTTTGATTTACTCATTCTGCTTTATTAGCTTAGATAAACCATTGTAAGAATCCTGACAGGACTTTGAAAAAATCAGTTACAGTCTGAAAATATCCAGTATTAAGCCAGATACCCCTCAATTCAACTGCACATTGTAGAGTCCACCAACATTTTACACTGGAACTCTGTCATGATAGCTTTTGACAATGAAAACATAATATTAATTGTTTTATTGGGAACCATTTAAGGGTTAGCTTCCTGGTGAAGCAATTTACATATTTTGAAGTACACAGGCCCTGAAAAGAGACAATTGGTTTGGATTCAAATTCCAGCAGTGTTATTTATCAGCTATGTGACATTGACAAAGTATTAATCTCTGTAAATCTCAGTTTCCTCATCCATGAAATAAAAAAAATTAAGAGTAAATCCTCAGGAAATTATTGTTAGATTTAAATGGAATAATCCATGTAAGTGTTAAACTATGCCTTATTTAGAAGAATCAATAAATCCTATTATACGTCTGGTATTTCAGAAATATCACAGTAGATCATATCTGAGGGTTTTTATAATATCATCCCATCCAAACCTTTACCTTAGAAAGGATTATGTCACTTGATGGTTTATGATTAGGGTACAGTCATAGAAAGTAAATACCTTAAAACAACAGTTTCTTCTCTTTGCCATCAGATGATGATTCTGTCTTCTTTAGTAATTTTAAAGTATTAGCTTTGGCCTTTTAAGAAGTAAAATGGTAAATCCATATATAGTTTTGATAGTTTCTTAATTATTTCAACTGCTTTTCAGCTTTGTATCTGGTTTTTAGGTAAATTGTTAATAAATATTTTAAATGCTTCTACACTTTAAAACTTATACTCTATAAAAGTTTTAAACTAGCTATTATGCTTTATAAATAAACTCTCTGATATCATGTGGAATTGCAACATATAATGATTAAATGTTAAGAGTTATGTTTTATCTATGAGTTATTGAATTTGTGTACCCCTGTCTAAATATGATAACTTACCTTGAAAACTACCTTCTTCGCAAAAATAATAGCTCTTCATTAGCCAATTCAAACATTTTAACACAATATTTTCATAATTACAGTTCTCACATGTTTCTGAGATAGGCAACTGCTCCTTCCTCTCAATTTTCTAGTTTTAATTCATTAAACTGTTCTTTGCTTTTTTCCTAGTTCCTTATTAAACATTTTCTTATTTGAAATGATGAGAAGACAAATTTTAAGTAAGAACTACATTTCCTAGATATTTGGCAAGCTTACAGTGATGTGTCTCAGATGGGATTAATTCTAAAAATGACACAATAAATTCTTTCTAGTATTTTCAAAAAGAAAGGGCGAATATGTATGATATTTTAGGATGGGCAAATATTAATAACTGGGAGAGAGAAAATGAGAGAAGGAGTGAAAGATGAAGAGATAAAACAAATAAAGCACGTTTCTTTATTTGCTAGTTTATTTTTCCATTTAAAGTCTGACTTCTAAGACACTGAAATAAAATTTTCATAAAATATGAAATGAAAGCATAAATAAAAGTGGTGACAAAGAGATATCCATAATTGATGGTGAAATGAAATAATTTCATGATCTCACCAAATTCAGAAACTTGTATGAATTGTGTGTGTTTGACTCCCGCGGCCATTGATAAGAGTTTAAAAATATCTCTTGCATAGTTCTTCTCTCCTCCTTTATCTTACTCCTTTCTTTCTCACTTTCTACTAAAGAAAATTATAATAGCTGAAAACTTCTCTTTCTCTTTTCCATTCAGAATTTGAAATCCACGGATAACTTTTCAAAGTGTAACTGTTGACTGGAAAGCACCATTTTAATCCCACTCAGCATCTAAGTGTATTTTATGATTTGTAAATACCAAAAATGTTGTATTGCCCACAAAAGCTATGATATTTAGAATACTTTCAAGAAATTCAAAAAAAAACCAAAATATATTCTTTCCCTATCATTTTGGGATATAACCATGTTAATTTCTCTTTGTGGAATGATTCTGTGACACTCTACTTTTCTTTCATTTCTCTATCTAGTTTCATAGTTCTAAGGTCCTCCTTTTTCATTGCATTAAGAACTTATTTTATGATCTCACTCACCTAACTCTACCCCTTTTGAACTAATCTAACTTTTTCAGCTTACGTTTTACATTGTTTAGACTGGGATGAAGAAATCCTGTGCATATCATTGAAGAGATGGAGAAACAAGACAAAAAAAAAGGAAGGAATACTTAAAAAAAAAAACAATTAAAAGGAATAAAATGATCCCGTGCAATCTCAAATTGAGCCAGAGTTTTCCATATTTTGAAAGATATTTAAAAACATTTTTGCTAAATGAATAAATAAGGAAAGAACCAAGATTGTTTCTATTTTTATTGTTCATGTGTGTGAGAGACACAAGGGTGGAAGACATGGATTATGGGTGTATATATATGTGTGTGTGTGTATATATACACATGCAGTAAGATTACAGAGTCAGCAACACCTGTTGTTCTGGACCTCTAATCTTCCACCTTTGCTCTTGTGGGCTGTCAGTCTTGTGACGCAGAAAATCAAACTATATTTCTCACAATCAACATCTAGGTGCTTTAGAAAATAAGAAAACAAAGTATAGGAAAATAAAAAGAAAAATTATTTTTTAAAGAATAAATAGCATTATAACAATAAAGTTTAAATCACAGTATCTGGAGAATAAGGGACCATGAATAATATTTGAATGTCCAGGAATATAATTATCTTTGGAAATAAATGAAGAGAATCACCTTAAAGAAAAGCAAAGGGGTTAAAAAATTTCTTCAGTTTATATTATATGAAAATTTGCTATATTTACTCCTTTAAACCAGCAGCATGGTAGCTACACTGGTTCAGAGCTCATCTTATTTTTTTCTGTTACATGTATATATTATATAGTGGTGGAGTCTGAGCTTTTGATGTACACATCACCCAAGCAGTGTATATTGTATCCCATAGGTGATTTTTCATTCCTCAGTCCCTTCCTCCTTCCCCCCCTTGGGAGTCTCCAATGTCCATTATGCCACACTGTGTGCCCCTGTGTAGCCATAATTTAGTTTCCATTTATAAGTGAGAATATCCGGCATTTAGTTTTCTGTTACTGAGTTACTTCACTTAGAATAATGGCCTCCAGCTCCATTGAAGTTCCTGCAAAAGACATTATTTCATTCTTTCTTATCTATGAGTAATATTCCATATATATGTACCACATTTTCTTAATCCACTCATCAGTTGATGGACCATTAAATTGATTCCATATCTTTGCAATTGTGAATTGTGCTGCAATAAACATACCAGTGGAGGTATCTTTTTGATACAATGATTTCTTTTCTTCTGGATAGATACCCAGTAGTGGGATTGCAGGATCAAATGGTAGACCTACTTTTCGTTCTTTGAGAAATCACCATACCGATCTTTGTAGAAGTCGTACTAATTTACATTCCCACTAACAGTGTATAAGTGTTCCTTTTTCACCTCACGCTAGCCAACATCTATTTTTTATGACTTTTTAATAATAGCATCCTAATTGGAGTATGATGGTATCTCATTATGCTTTTAATTTGAATTTCCCTGATGATTAGTGATGTTGAGCATTTTTTCATTTTCTTTTTCCATTTGTATATCTCCTTTTGAAAAACACCTGTTCATGTCATTTGCCCACTTTTTAAGAGGGTTGTTTGTCTTTATCTTATTGAGTTTGAGTTCCTTGTACATTCTGGATATTATTTTTGTCAACACATAGTTTGTGAATATTTTCTCCCGTTCTTTAGGTTGTATATTTACTTTCTTGATTATTTCTTTTGTCGTGCAAATAGTTTAATTTGTCTATTTTTATTTTTATTGTATTTGCTTTCGTAGTCTTCCTCATAAATTCTTTGCCTAGGCTTATGTCCAGAAAAGTTTTTCCTAGGTTTCTTTCTAGGATTTTTATGGTTTCAGGTCTTATATTTAGGTCTTTAATCTATTTTGAGTTAATTTTTATATGTTGTGAGAGAGAGGTATTCAGTTTTCTTTTTCTGCATATAGCTACCTAATTTACCTAGCATCATTTATGGAATAGTGTGTCCTTTCCCTAGTGTATGTTTTTGTGCACTTTGTCAAATATCAGTTGGTTGTAGGTATATGGTTATAGTTCTGGTTTCTCTATTCTGTTCTATCGATCTATGTGTTTACTTTTATGCCAATACTATGTGTTTTTGGTTACTATAGCCTTTCAGCATAATTTGAATGCAATGTGATATCTCCAGTTTTGTTCTTTTTACTTAGGGTTGCTTTGGCTGATTGGGATCTTTTTTGGTTCTTTGAATGTTAGAATTATTTTTTTAATTCTGTGAAAAATGACATTAGTACGTTAGTAGGAATTGCATTGAACCTTAGATTTCTTTGGGAAGTACAGTCATTTTAACAATATTGATTCTTCCAATCCATAACTGTGGGATGTTTTTCCATTTGTTTGTGTTGTCTGTGATTTCTTTCATCAGTGATTTTAGTTCCTCTTGTAGAAATCTTTTGCATCCTTGCTTAAATTTATTCCTAGATATTTTTTTTCAGCTATTGTAAATGGAATTGAATTCTTGATTTGTTCTCAGCGTGTTCTTTGTTGGTATGTAGAAATGCTATGTTTTTTTGTGTGTGTTCATTTTTATAACCTGAAATTTTGCTGAATTTGTTTATTAAATCAAGGTGTCTTTTGTAGGAGTCCTTAGGGTTTTCTGGGTATAAGATCATACCAGCAGCAAACAGAGATAATTTGACTTCCTCTTTTCCCATTTGGATGCCCTTTATTTCTTTCTATTGCCTAATTGCTCCGGCTAGGACTTCTGGTACTATGTCAAATAGAAGTGGTGAAAGTAGGCATCCTTCTCTTGTTCCAGTGCTTGCAAGAATGCTTTCAGGTTTTCCCCATTCAGTATGATGTTGGCTGTTGATTTGTCATTTATGGCTTTGATTATTTTGAGTATGTTCCTTCTAAGCCTAGTTTGTTGAAGATTTTTATCATAAAGTGATAAAGAAAAAATCCCTTCTCATCCAGGTGGCAGCTATAGCCAAGTGACCTTGAACTCAGAACGAGAGTGGGGCATGGCCAGAGTTAAATTCTCAAAATGGCACTGGCTTTGGGCTCACAACTGAAGCGGACGTGGGCCTTTTCAGGCAAGCAGTATGGACAGGAAACTGGGAAGTGAGGTCCACTCATGTCTCAGTCTCACAGGAGCCCACAGTGGGAATTGTCGTAGGTGTTTGTAGGAGAGTTTAGGCTCCCCTGTCTCTCTTCATTTAGGTGAACTCAGCCCGAGGGCAGGAAACTGAGCAGCTTCAAACTCCCAAAATAGTGCCTTGATACACCTGTTCAGAGTTTAAAAGAGCCATGGCTCATTTCATCTTTCCTTTCTTTGAAAATGTTATGGATAGAAGATACTGTGTAGGAACTATTACAGTAATGTGTAGATGGTTAACAAACAGAGTGAGTCTATGCAAGCATAAGTTATCCCAGAATGTTGAAATATTTTGAGATGGAAATAAAACAGAGGGAGAAGAAAGGAAGAGTACTTCAAAACTCATGGCCTATATTGCTAGCATTCTCTTGTTGACCCTCTTTTATTAGATAGTCAGAATGATTCTTTAAAATATCCATTTTCTTATACCACTGACATGTTCTTGCACATTCAAGGCACACATTATCTTTGCTGATATGTTCCAGCTTCGAACTGGCTGCCACGTAACAACCCAGAGATATTGTGTCTCACATTTGGAGAAACTGTATTCTCAGCATACAGGATATTCCTAATAAGAGAATCCCATTCCATATCTATGTAGGAAACAAGAATGTGGAACTAGTATAATATTAGTATATACAGACATCTGTTCTTTGTACAGTTCATCCCTGTTTAGGTCAGACATCTATGAGAAATTCAAATATCACAGCCTCATGCTCTAAGGCTATGAGGTTTTGCCCATCCCATTTTCTGACCCCCTCTATAACTCTTTGCAAACTCAGGAAATCCCTCCACTTAGGCTTTTAAAATTAAATTTCTGTCATCAGTAACATCCTCAGTATTCTTAATCTTTTCTTAACATTTCTTCTATTCTATCTGAAAATTTGTTTTCCCTTGAGGATACTGGCTCCCCTGAGGCCTCTCAAGTGACAGGTCTTTTCTACCCATACCTCTAGTCCTTTTCCTTAACATTTGAGTCTGGAGGTGGAAACTCACTTGAAACTCACTGCAACTTCTGAGTTATTGTCCCTCCTTCATCCTGAAAAGTCCCCAACCTTCCATCTCATGTCTTCTGAGGACACCATCCATTATCCCTCTTTGTTGCAATTGTTTCCAGACTCTCAGGCCAGCTACTTCCACGAAGTTTTTTATTCCTTCCTTATCAGTTCTCCAAAATTTTCCTACTTAATTCCTCATGATTTTACTACATATGAAGACATTTTTTCCAATACACTAGCCTTTTCTTGTCCTTTTCTCTTCACACAATCATATTTTCCCCCATGCACAACTAGCTACGCTCATGGTTATAGTCTAGATCTTGTCATTTCCAAAATATGTGCTCTCTCCATAAGTTAAATTTCAAATATCCCATTCAATAGACACAACTTCCCATTTTTTCCAGTTCAATTCCTCTAATACCACCCCAACAAGTCCTTAACTTCTTAGATTATTAATCCATTTTAAAACATCCTATACTCCCTCTCCTATGCCTTTACTTTTCTTCACATGGAATTTAAATTTTATGGTCAACCATTTATTTCCTACATTAAATACATCCTCAACTTCTGTATCTCTCTTTTTGGTTCAATTATCCTAATTTGTAACTATCCACAAAGGTGAATGTGCTTGAAAAAATATATAAAGTTTATGTTAAATAGTTTCATTTTACATTTATGAACACTATTTCAGTAATCAGAGCAATTTCACTGTATTTTCCTGGGTTTACACTCTTTCTCTTACTCTCTTTAATAAGTACTATTCAAACCATGGTGCCTACTGTCAGTCCATGAATTGTTTGCTACCATTCTACCTTAAGATATATGGTGAAATTAAGAGATATCATTTGGAAAATTTTATATCAATTTGACAGAGTAATTTTACATCTGATGAATAGAATATTTTCAATATTGGATTTGTATTATGTGTTTTTTTAGATTTTTATTTTTGGGATAATTAATTTTCTAGTGTAATTTACCAAGGTATAATTCCTCTACCAATTGCACACAAAATCAAAAACAAAACAAAACAAAACAAAAACAGAAAAATATTCTTGTTCTTCACCACAGGCAGTTTGGGATACACTCTTCCAGATTTCTATCTCATACTCTTTCTCCCTCAAATCTCTCAAATCTCATTTATCTTTGCTCCTAGATTTCTATTTCTCAGAGAAAATAGAAGCAATTGGAAGTAAATTTCTTCCACCACCAAATCTACCCACAGACCTGCATCTGAACTCAGTTTACCTTCTCTCCTGTTAATATGCTTGAGATG
>CAUYSK010118069.1:0-12969 GCA_963575035.1 Avahi laniger
ATAATCACCTCTCAAAGGCCCCACTTCCTAATACTGTTACAACAGTGATTAAATTCCAACATGAGTTTTGGAGAGCATATTCAAACCATAGCACTCTTGAAGATTAAGAAAGAATTACCAGCGGGGGGCGGTGGCTCATGCCTGTAATCCTAGCTGTCTGGGAGGCCGAGGCAGGAGGATTGTTTGAGCTCAGGAGTTCGAAACCAGCCTGAGCAAGAGCGAGACCCCATCTCTACTAAAAATAGAAAGAAATTAATCAGACAACTAAAAATATATAGAAAAAATTAGCTGGGCATGGTGGTGCATGCCTGTAGTCCCAGCTACTTGGGAGGCTGAGGCAGAAGGATTACTTGAGCCCAGGAACTTGAGGTTGCTGTGAGCTAGGATGCCGCCACGGCACTCTACCCCGGGCAACAGAGTGAGACTCTGTCTCAAAAAGAAAATAAATAAAAGAAAGAAAGAAAGAATTACCCAAGCAAAAACAGAGTAAGAGTGTCGGAGAGGGTGGTGGCCACAAAGGTAAGAGGATTTCATTCCAGAGGGCAGGAACCTCATATGAGCATCTTTACATATCTCAGTGCCACCTTCCCTGCATGGTTCTTGGAAGCTGAACTCATGAAAACCCCATCCTTATCACATCTCAGTAGTGTACACGGAAATTTCACACTTAATTTTCTTACTTTTTTTTCTAATTAATAGAAGATAGGAGTCCAAGCAATATCACTTCGTGTAGTGAGGGTGTGACACTTTTAAATTTGGAGAGAGGGACTCTTGATCATTTCCTATCTTTATCCTTAAAGCTAAATAATGTGTTTCTAAGTGCTCTGAAAGCCATCATGCGTCTGCTGGGGAAAAAAGCAATTGATGAGGAAGGGAGGAGGTGAGGTTGAGCAGATACTTCCAGGGAGTGTTGATTTTAGTACAATTGACCTATTTATCATAACAGATTACTGAAAAGACAAAAACAGAATAACAAAATATTCCTCATGGAAAGTAAAATCTGTTGTATGTCCCTTCATTTTTATTATGAGATAAGTTTTTTCACTGTAAGTTTTTGTCCAAATCCTACGTCTAAAGACAATTTAACAATTTGCTCCATGAAGACTCTGATCTCACCTTGAATAAGATAAGAGGAGGCAAACAGGAGAAGAAGGAGTCTGCAAGGAAACCCAGCCAAGGAAAAATATATCAATATAAAATTAAGGGACGGGATGAGAAAAGAAATAATAAACTTCAGGGAGAAAATGCCAAGGAAAGATATTTTTAAAATTGTTTAGTTCTGAAATCAGCAGACTGAGTATATAATCAGATTCTGGGGATGCTCTTTAGTACTATATATGGTCAAAAGGAAAACTTGATTTAATAAAAAACAAAATGTCTCTGGAAACTTACTACTAATTCAGATTACAAAATAAATTTTCCAGGGATTATTGGCAAATAAGATGCTTCTTTAATTTTTTTCCTTACTTTTGAAAACTTTTATTTTAAATATATCACTTTCAGTTTACCATTTTAAAGCACAAATATACAACTAAATTGATTTTTCTTTTCCCATAAAACACATTTTTTGTGGTACAAAATGATGCTCACCTTGTCATTTTACTTGTTTATTTAGTATTTTTGAATTCAGTGAAAGTTTTCAGAAAATGGTCGATTAGCGGTAACCTCCTGGCTCTCTGCTCCCAGACTAGGAGGTGAAGAACGCGGACATCTACACACGAGTGGATCACTCTCCCACAAGAACAGCATTGTGAATCTGCAGAGAAGCATCACCGGAGAAGCGGCGCTGGAAAAAGAAAGGTAAATTGGAGACTCGACCATAAAGTCTGGAGAGTGCGAGATATACAATAGGGAATAGAGAGTGGGATGGCTGTGCCTGGCGGCTGGCCAGGGCAGTGTCATTTGACCACAGGAGGACAACTCTTCCTCCGCAGACCTCCACATCCACTCAGGCAGGGAAGCGCCTGAAGTGAGTGCAAAGTTGTGGCACAGGATGACAGGCTGTGTGGAGATGAGACTACACTGGGAAACATTTTGAACTCTCCAGTGCTTTGTACTAGGTCTGCACTGGGTGAGGTAGGAACTGGTCTGAGTGGACACTTCCGGGATCCACAGGAGGGAGTTTGGAGATAGGCACCTCGCCTCTGGCCGTCACTGGGACCGGAAAAAAGGAGGTGAATGCCCAAAGGAAGGCTCTGCCCCTGGAAACCTTCCAAGATTAGGCTGGCGCAGGGTGGGACAGAGAGTGCAGGACCCTCTACTGGACTGACATGAGTCAGTGTGTCAGGGAATCAGTGGGGACAGCCAATGGCTTGTTGAGATAGCATTCCAAACCCAGCATGCTACCCCCGCCCCAGCAGTCGCCTGTGGTACTGGCTGTCTGTGGGGGAGCAGCCGCCATTGTGGGGGTCCATAGCCTAGAAACAGGCTGTGGCATGTTGGGGTTCTGGGCACCTCCCCTTCTCCAGCCTAGCAGGGCAAGCTCAGGCAACTGTCTCAGGCAACGCCCCTATCCCTGCCCCTGCCTGGCAGAGCAGACCCCACCCTTGGAGAAGGTGAGTAAGGAAAGAAGCCATTTCTGAAAATTCCTCCCCCAACCCGGCCGTTTGCCTTTTTGCGCCAACAGGACAAACCCCACCCTTGGAGGAGTGGAGCAATGAGAGAAGCCGCTTTGTGGGCTGAGACCCATGGCAGCCTCCCGCGGTGCTCCTCCCCAGGCCCTACTTTGTCTAGAGTGCTGCTGGGGTAAACCTCGCCTTTGGAGGTGGAGAGTAAGGAGAGAAGCTGCTATCTAGGCTGGGATGTAGGGTGGCCTCAGGCAGCACCCCTACCACAGCCCAGTGGCTTGATTTTCTGTCTGGCAGGGCAGACCCCACCCTTGGAGAAGGGAAGAAACAAGAGAAGATATTTCCGGGGCTTGGATGTGGGGTAGTCTCAGGCAACGCCCCTCCCCCAGCCTGGCAGGGCAGACTCCACCCTTGAAGGCAGGGAGCAGGGAGAAAAGTCACTTTCTCAGTGCGACTGGTGTGAATCTGTGGGACCTTGCAACTAAGCAAAAAGGGGCAGACTGTTGATTCGGTCCAGCAGGTTGGTTTTGATCATCTGATAAGAACATAACACTAGGGCTCACCCTTGGCACCCAGGCCCCTGCCAGCTTTGGGGCTTGTGGACTGGGAAGGAAAATCCTGGCCAGAGTCCTCAGTAATTGCACCAATTGACACCCTCCCCACCTGGAGCTGCCTCGCAAGTGTGGTCAAAGAGTCCTGAATAACATACTAGAAGCTCTCCCCTAGCAGCAGATCAAACAACCACAGAAATATACACTCTCAGGCTTGCAGATATCTATTGCCCTTACCCCACCTAAAGTGGCAACAGGGCTCAAGTAACCCTTGGGAGTGACAAGACATTTCCCAAAGATAGGGGCACTTATAAACCCCATTTGGGTGTAGAGCCTAACACAAAGGCATTGGAATACCTTGATAATTGACTCCTCCACACAAACTACAAGCAACAACAGAGAGGGTAATCCCATAGCTAAACACAGTGCCTTCCATCCCAAACTATTGGAGGGCAGCAGAATCACACACACAAGAGGGATTCACCACCTGGAAGCTTAATCAAGGGGTCCAAACTCACCAATCTCCTTTGGCAAGAGGTGAAGACATCAGGTCAGAGATAACTCAATAGGCTAAAACACCTCTAAGGCAATACAGGACCAGAGCACATCTCCCCAGCACTGTCAAGGAATATCCTTTTGGGGATTTGGGGATAAGGCCATAAACCAGCCCCAGCACCCTCAGTTCTCAACAAAGTAGCATGATGAGAAAGAATCAGTGAAAGAACACAGGAAACGTGAAAGATCAGAGAGAAGAGTCACCCCCAAAAGAAAACATTCGATCTCCATCAATAGATGCCAATTTACCTGATATGATTAAACTGACAAAAGAAAAATTCTGAATATGGACTGTAAGAAAAATCAATGGAATTGTAGACAAAATAGAAACTCAACATAAAGAAGCCATAAGAGCAATACAGTAAGTGAGTGAAAAATTCTCTAAAGAAGTTGAAATACTATCAAAACACCAAAAAGAAATCTCGAAAATGAAGGAGGCATTCAAGGAACTTCAAAACACAGGAGAAAGCCTCAAGAACAGAATGGATCATGCAGAGGAAAGACTCTCAGAGCTTGAAGATAATGCCTATGTGCCAAACAAATTGGATGAAGAAAAAGAACACAGAAACAAGAGACAAGAGCAAACCACACAAGAAATGTGGGATTATGTAAAGAAGCCAAATATAAGAATCATAGGCATCCCAGAGAGAGAAGAAGAAAATATACAAGGGCTAGAAAACATATTTCATGGAATACTGGAGGAAAATAGGCCTGGTCTGGACAGAAATCTAGATATCCAGATGCAAGAAGCACACAGAACTCCTGGAAGACTCAACGTGAAAAGGCAGTCGCCATGTCATGTAGTTATTAGGCTGACCAAAGTAAACATGAAAGAAGGAATCCTTTGAGCCGTGAGGTGAAAATAGCAGATAACCATCAAATTGTCACTAACTGATCAACACTAAGGTACTCACATGGTAGTAATATTCATTGGGGGTTGGGGGGTTGGAGGTAAGTAAACTCATAACTAATGGATGCAGTGAGCATTGTAGGGAGAAAGAGCACACCCAAAATCATGGCTTGGGTGTGGCAAAGTCATAACATGTAAACAAAATGTTTGTACCCCCATAATATCCTGAAATATAAAAAAAGCAAGTTTTCATAAATATGAAGGCTGTCACTCCATGATTGTAACTTGACCAGATGTCAATTTAGTCAAAATAAGAATATTTAGGAACGCCAAAATTGAATTAGTTTAGCAAGCATATATGCTAGTGTTATTTCAGCAAATATTTCCCATTTCTGATTCAAGAGAAAGTTATTGATATACAAGAGCTGTCTAGAAAGTATCCAACCATTGTTAATATAAAGAGAATGGTTACATGGCTGGATACTTTCTGGGAGGCTCTTACATACTTAGCTACTGTCCTGTTAACCAGGAAATTTTTCTTATAATTTACACTTCTATGTCATTCTAGTAGATAACTTTTAAAACTATCTTTGACTCATTCTAGAACCCAATAAGCTGTGACTTAAATTGTGTTCTGTATGGATTTGGTGGGCAGCTTATTTTTTAAAGGGTAAATTTAAATGTTACTCTAACTCAATACATAAAATAGTCAAAGTATATAAAAAAGAAAATGTTACAAAACTTATTTTAACCTAAATAATTAAAAAAAATCAGAAGTAATTTTTTGTTTTATATTAACTAATATGTATGATATGGATAGCATGTATATATGTGCATAAATAACAATGCTAGCATTTAGTAAGGATAACATTTATCCAAGAAAGATGGCAGTGTGAATTGTCAGAATTTTTTAGAGATAATCAGACAATATTACTAAATATCTCAAATATGTACATACACATAAGAGTTAATTCTACTCCTAAGAAAATTTTTAAATTACTAATAAAATTACACATTTTTTAAAAATTACAATGTATGATCAGTATTATGTCACAAAACAGTAGCTGATTAATCAATACAGTTGACCCTTGAACAACTCGGGTTTAAACACCGCAGGTTCACTTATACATGGATTTTTTTCAACCAAGCGCCAGTCAACAATGTTGAGTGATAAGATGCAAAACCTGTGTACAGAGAGGGAAGACTATTCGCATCCACAGGTTCTGCAGGGCCAACTGCAGGCGGGACTTGAGTATGCATAAATTTTGGTATATGTGGAAGTTCCTGGAACCAATCTACCTTTATAGGAAAGGACAACTGTACTTCCTTGCGTGATACTAAAATATAGACTTTCATGTATTTCCCTTTTATTCTTATTTTGATTAGTGGGATCAATTTTACATATTGATTCCTGTTCCAAATAACTAGACCTCTGAACAAGAAGTATTATCAAAGATAAAAAGAGGAAAAAAGATGATCAATTAGAGTATTTTTTATTATTGCAAAAACTATTTTGAGGATGATCGAAACTGATGTTTCCTTTTTCACAGATTTCATAGCTTGATTATATTACTGGTGACAAGCAATTTCCCTATAATATGAAGAATCTTGAAACTTCTCCTCAAAGATGCTGAGGCAAACTAAAGTGCCTAGATCTGTGTCTTTAAATTGCATGAACATCATTCGATGGTCTCTCTGTTGCTGAAGTTCATGACACCATCTGAGAACGTAATATCTCACTTCTCCCCAAGAAGTCAACAGTATTTAAAAATGTAAAACTACAAGAGTGTCACACAATAGCAAGAATTGAATAAACACCAATTTTGTACGGATTTCAATGAAGATTAAAAAGAATCACAGACTCAATGGCCAAGAGCCATAAAAGTGTTTCCTTTCAAAATCATATAATGATACAGCTGGACTAAGGTTGGACGGACTGTGGACCATTTTAGGAACTGAAGGAAGGTTCTGGCAAAAGCATATTGAGTGGGAGAGAGAGAAGGAGATTAGGTTTGATATTTCATCTGGAGAGAGACTATGCTTAATCTTTGCAAGCCTTTGAACAATTTTGGTCTTTAAATTAAGATCAAAGGGAATCCACTGAAGGGTTATGAATAGGGACTGCTATGATCAGACGTTGTTTTTAAAAGGCCATTCTGACTAACATCAGAAAAGTGGACAGGGGAAAATGGTATGAGGGGAACAGACAGTAAGCTAATCCTACAGTAGTCCAGAGATAGGAGGAGGTAACTTGGATTTGGAGGGGATGTGGAAATGTAGGGAATAGACCAATTCAGAAAATATTAGGTTCTCCTAACCAGAAATCTGTTATTCGTGATTCTTCTCCTATGCTTTCCGTATCAGATCAATCTTACAATTATGGCATTTTGACAATAGAATTTTCTTTTATATCTCTCCAATTTTATGATTCCTATAAATATATCTTAGTCTAGCTTAGATTCTGCATTAATCAACTATATGATCAATTTTCAGTGCCACAGTGCAAGCCGTCAGTAATATATTCTAATCATATCACTCCCTGCTTAAAATGTTTCTATTTTTAACCATCTGCATGGAGAATAAGGTCAAAATTTTCTAACATGGCTTAAGGGTCTCTCTAAGATTCAAGAATCCTAATTATCTAAGGGCACATCTTTTAAAACTTCTCGCTTCCAACTCTATACTCCGGCCATGTTGAATTGTCCTAAGTTCCTCTCCTCCTCACAAATTGGGCCTTGTTCTCACTTGCTTCCAGCCCTTTGCCTGTGCTATTCCCTCTGCCTAGGCACTGTCCCTCAACCGCCCACAGATACTCCACACCCCACCCCTCATGTGCAAACTAGGCGACTCCTGCTCAACCCTCAGTTCTTGGTGTAGATGTCACGTCCACTCCTGGGAATCCTTCCCCGGCTTTTTGAGAGGGTGCGGCCGCCCATCCTTTGTTCTTTATAGCACTCCGTAGCCTGCTGTATCATTTATCACCCTAAACAATGTTACCTATAGAATAGTCCCTATCTCCTACTAGCTTCTTAAAGGGAGGGAATGTTATTTTAGTCATCTTCATATGCCCTGTACTTTTTCACTTAACAATCACCCAATAAAAAGTTAATAAACAATTACATTAAGTGAATGGTGTCATAAATCCAAAATTTAATCTCAGCCTTACTTCTTAACAGCTGCATCATCTTCATCAACTCACTAGCCTTGTGAACTTTAGTTTCCTCATCTTTAAAATGGAGACAAAAAGAACACTTAACTGAATTACAAATTGCATAAGGGTCAATTGAGAATATAATAATGAACACAGTTTTTAAACTGTAAATGTATTAGTAAATATGATATGCTTGTATTTGACTTCCTGGTAGCTGATTTCCTCCTCTATAGAATTAGGAAGGTTTGGCTTTTAATAGGCACTCGATAGATGAATGAATGAGTGAATGAATGAATGCCATAAAAACATTAATTTGATATTCCTTTGTCAGCAAAACTTTGTAGTTATCTATTTCTTGAATCCTTTTGAAACTCTACCACTGAAACCTTTATTATTAATACATCATTCCTTCAAAATCCCTGATTGTTATCAGTATTATTCATTTGCACTGTAATTTATTCAATTTCAGAAACAGAAAAAGAAAATCCTCACTTTCTACCAATCGGAGAATGAGCCTCTGCATCTGAAAAACAAAAAGTAACAACAGGCCGGGCGTGGTGGCTCACGCCTGTAATCCTAGCACTCTGGGAGGCTGAGGAGGTTGGATCGTTTGAGCTCAGGAGTTAGAGTTCAGCCTGAGCAAGAGTGAGACCCTGTCTCTCCTGAAGAAATAGAAAGAAATTAGCTGGACAACTAAAAATATATAGAAAAAATTAGCTGGGCATGGTTGCGCATGCCTGTAGAATCAGCTACTCGGGAGGCTGAGGCAGGAGGATCACTTGAGCCCACGAGTTTGAGGTTGCTGTGAGCTAGGCCGATGCCACGGCACTTTAGCCCGGGCAACAGAGTGAAATTGTCTCAAAAAATAAATAAATAAATAACAACAAATACCAAACATAAATATAGTCCCTCACATTATTTTTCTTTTCTCTGTTATTTCCATATAAAAAGTCAACTTCCCACACACATCTACACCTCACTTTTTTCATGCTTTCCAATATTCATTTTATTTAAAAATAACTACACTAGATAAAATAATATAACTTTTTTCTGTACAAACAACCGACGTTACAAATATAGGAAATAGAAAACAAAAATTACATTCCACAAGATGCTTGCAAAGCATAGGATTTAACATAAGAACTTAGGAGCACGGAGTTCACCTGACCCAACTCTGTTCCTGAGTAAAGTCAGTTTAGATACCAATTTAGCATGCAAGCAAAATGTCAGAAGGAGGACCCTTGATCTTTTCTTCAGTGGTTTTCCTCCTGAACTGAACCTCTGGTCAACCACGAGTCAGTGACTGAGCAGAAATGGAAGATGAGGTCAGACATATGTCATGTGCTTCTGTAATCTCTACTTGTCTCTGTGAGTAGATCTTCTTAGAAAGCTTTTTAAAGATGAAAAGCAACTTGCCAATTTTCCCGTTTCCTTTCAGAGAAATGCCTTCAAGCACTTGATGAAAACCACAGTATTCACCTTTACGCTAATTTATAGGTCATGTGGTATATTTTAGGCTTTTAACCCAATTTCATACCTATTTCACATATAACATGTTCAATGCTTATTCTATGTATAAACGATAGCTTTGAATTCTCATCAACTTCAAGAGGCTTTGAAAAATGGAAAGAAGAAAGGAGAGAGAGAGGATGGTTTTCAGAGATAAAAGATTCCAAACAATAATAATTTCTTAAAATAGTCATATTTGCCAGGATATTTTCTCATCTATTATGCATCTTTTAAAACAGGTTTATTAAGAATCTCAAATCCAGCAGGAGAGAGAATATGAACATGTCTCTCTTCACACAGAGCCTAGATTAGAAAGCTAGACTGGATGCAAGAGAAGAGGGTGCCATTAGAGGTTCCCCCAGCTTCCTCCTAGGCTGGCTCCAATGCTCAGGAATAAGCCCAGATCTATACCCCAGGTATCATTTGCAGGATACAGTTTCTCCACTCTCAGGGCCCCATACTCTCATATGCTGAGTTGCTGTGGGATTACAATTAGGTGGTATAAGCTTGGGCAAGTAACCTAACCTCTCTGTGTAAGGTACATTTATATTTGTAGCTTTGTAAAACATGTATCTTTAAATGCATATGCAATTCTTATAAGCCTTGACCCACCTGGTTCAGTCTTAGAATAATATCAAAGTCACAAGAATAGAGTCCACATTAATTTCAATATAACCTAAGTCCTTTAGCAGTATTCCTTAAATGCCATAAAATAGACAATTTCCCCCAGCAATACCTCTTAATATCCCTTTATTTTTCCTCCCCCACTCACTTGTCCTCGCTCGCACAATTGCTTCAGTACCAACCCTTCACTCCCTAAAACATACTCCTCTACTCCCACTGCTAAGACTTAACACTTACTTTTTCTTCTCATCCTTTATATTCTGTAAAATGCCACCTTCTGTCCCCAAATTTTGCAACATCCTCTTACTTCCCACCTGGCTCTGGCACTCTCTGCCTGCTCTCTGATTCACCATCACAAAACTAGAAGAGCCTGTCTAATGAGACAAGATATTCCTTAGAAAAGGGGAAGGAAGAAAATGTGGTCTTCTTTAGAGAACTGGAGGAAAAGAAAGGTAGGGAACACTTCTATATAAATATATATTTTTTCCCAAATAAACTCAATTTTTTCACCTTACAGTAAGTTCAACAGATTAACAGTTTGGGTGGTTACAAAACAGTGCTATATGGTTTTAGGTTTTACAAGAAATATTGTATCCAGAAATATCAGAGTAAATCTAAAATGAGGTATGAAGACCACATTCTGACAGTATTATACACTGATTAGAATGTGTTCCAAAAGCAATATAAGGATTGAGGAGAAAATGAAATAATATTCCATGAGTTAGAGTTAAAGAATAATGTTGTTAAAAATTGAGAATAAGATAAAAATAATGGTTTTAGGTATTCAAAAGCCTGTACTAAGAAGAAATAAGACATATTATCTTTTGCTTCAAGGGCCAGTGGATGGAACTTTTAGGGAGATAAATAAATTCAATTTACAAAAAAATACCCCAATGTATAATCCCCAAATGAAATTTTTCATTGGAAGTTGGTAAGTTTTCCAACAATAAAAATACTGAAGAATAAGTTTTACATCTATTTGAAAATAATATTATATACTTTGCCCTTGTGAGACTCTTACAACTCTAAACTGCATTTTTCTTATTTTCTAGATTTGGCTTTGTGATATAATCCCTGTGTTTTCCTCAAATTTCTTCCACAGACTCGATTTTCAGGCCGAAGAAACTTAGTTAGATCTATTTCTCATTATATATTGTTTTATTCCCAATCTTCAGATGAACATATAAGATTTACGTGCAGATTTTATGTGTATTTTATAATGAAAGTTTTGTTTATATTAATACATACTAACGCTATAGCATTTGATTCATTTACTTAAAAATTCTTCATTTTGCAAGAATGTAATGAACACGATTATGCAAGCTTTTGGTAGAGGGAAGAGCTGTGAAGAGTGGTGCAAAGATGTCTTTATCTAGCCTCAAAAACTATGATGTAATGAATTCATAAAGCAGTGAACCAGAGATAAAGTGCCTCAGAATCAGCCCAGACTTTTTCTACTATGGACCCTTAAGAGCTAGAACTAGTGAGTTACTTTATCTATAAAATCAAAAAGTTGAACTGGAAGACAGTTATTCCAGTCCTAGGGTGACCAGTTGGTCCCTATTTGCCTGGGACCATCTCCATGTTAAAACAGAAAGTCCTCATCTCAGGAATCCCCTCAGTTCCTGGCAAATTGGGATGGTTGGTAAGTGAATATAAAGTTAAAAATCCCCAAATCACATACATGACAAAAGCATGAACAAAATTTGAATGTAAGAAAATTATTGAATCCTTCAAACGCATGTCACTTTCAAGGTTGAAAAGACAGTTATTAATATTTTCAAATATATTTGCCTTTTATATGTTTATTGCAAATAGTATGAAACAATATACAATTTTAAAAGTAATAATATTATGTGAAATACTACATAGGCACTGGACATACAAATTTATGCCAGATTACAAGATACAGGAAGACAATTGTCTTATACCACTAATAAGAATTGTTGGGATAGACTAAAGTTATATTCATAGACCTATAACAAAGCCACTTTGTTATGCAGTTTTTAGAATAATCATGAGTCTTTTTATGAACAGTTGACTTGAATTTTACAATATACATAGGCATACGGAAATACTTCCCCACTTTGCCAAATAAAAAGTTAAGGAAAGAGAATGAGGAGAAAGGGGGTGGTTAGAGGAAAACAACATGAAATTTCAGTTAAGGGAAGAGGGGACCTTCTACACATTAGCAAATGTTCTCTGTGCTTGAGAACTAAAGACTCACTAATTTCTTGTTTCCTCTACTGAATCATCTTGATTATTTTTTTTAGGCTGTATGATTAGAAAAAATATAACCTCCCAGTAATTTTGACTTGTGGCTATATTAAACAAGAAAAACTTTTGATAAATTATTCAGGCTCAATGAATTGATTTTGTTTAGTCTGTTTACATGTTTAGATTTATATGATTAATGAAATTAATATGTATTTTTTTAAATTCATGGGGGATTAAAAAAGATCTTGAAATTTTCTAAAGAAATTTACTTCAAATATTATTTTAATCAACATTGATGACATTATATGTTTTTAACCTTTAATAAAATTGTTTTTCAAGATTATATTTTCTTTTGGTGTCTCATTATGTTATATGAAATAATATATTAAAAATGTTTAATAATTTTGACATATCTCAATAATACAGCATGTTATAATTTGAGAAAAAATTAAAATCATTCTTTGTTGTCAGTTTAATTCATTAGATGTGAATCTAAAAAAATAATGCTAGTGTGGTTTTGGAGAACTCTTTTATGCATTCATTTTTAAAAATTACTATTTTGATTTACATAAACTGAGCTACTGAATAATCAGACAGCAGGTTAGAAAATACATACATTTTCTAAGAGCACTAAAATACCAGATGTTCAATGATCTAAGTGTCTTAAATTATTGAATATGAATATGACTTAGTTTGTTGCCTTTATATTACAATAAAATAAATACAGCTAGATGGTCTGACTTATACCTATTCAAATTTTTAATTGGGCCCTAATTGATTTTCATGAATATTTACACTGACACACTTTTTTTTTTTTTTTTTTGAGACAGAGTCTCACTCTCTTGCCTGGAGTGAGTGCCGTGGCGTCAGCCTAGCTCACAGCAACCTCAAACTCCTGGACTCAAGCAATCCTACTGTCTCAGCCTCCCAAGTAGCTGGGACTAC
>CAUYSK010118071.1:0-34324 GCA_963575035.1 Avahi laniger
CCAAGGTCAGGTTTGGGTTGGATATAAGCTGCTTGAAAGAATGACCATATTCAGTGCTGGTAACCAGCAGCGTGTGCATTGTCAGTAAAGAGCAGGTGGTGGGCAGGATGCCCACAGTGGGGTGACACCTAAAGCTTTGCACCCAGGCGGATCTGGATTTGAAGCCTATCTCTACTACCACGCTGTGTGACTCTGGGCAAGTTGTTTATCTTTTCTGAGCCTCAGATTTCTCAACTGGAATGTAGCGCAATGCCGCCTACCTCACAGTGCTGCACTAAGGACGGGAGAGAACACACAGGAAGGACTTGGCAAATAGTTGGTAATTATTCATTCTTCTGTCTCTGCATATTCTAACCATACACAGCTACTGCACGCCGGAGCCTGCCCCAGTTTCTCCGTCAGTGCGGATCAGCTTTTACAGCTGAAGCCTGCTTGACCGTGGACCTGACTTCTTGTCTAGATCCTGCTATACCGCACTCCTCCTCTGGGGTGCTCCCAATCCTCTGTCATCCCCAGCCCAAGCTCTGGCTGGTGTCTGGTTGTGAATGAACGGACTTCCTCCTGCTTCCAGGCCTGCTGGATCAGACACCCACACCCACCTGCACCCTGGGCCAGGCCTAAACTCTCTATACCCATTGGATACTGGAGAATGCTATTTCAGGGCTGGCCTTGGTAATGGGGTGTGGTCATCCTACTCAGCGTGTACTATTGTTATCCTGAGAATCTTCTAGGAGCTGAGCCCTGTAATAATATAGGCATGGTCCAGAAAATTGAGCTAAGTGCTTTACATGTATTATCTCCTTTGATCCTCATTATAATTCTATAAAGTAGGTGATATTAATATTTTCATTTAAAAATGAAGAAACTGAGGCTTACGACGGTTAAGGACCTTTATCCAAGTCACACATCTAGTAAGAGAGGTAAGGCCAGGTCCAGGATCCCAAGCTCATAGCTGTCACGCCATGTTGGTTTCCATCGTACCTGTCAACCCTCCACTTCCTCCTCCTTTTCTGACTGATGTGCTACCTGCAGCAGGTGCTTTCTTGGATTGCAGCCCCTCTCACCATGTCCTGTGACCGATTTATTTGTCTCTGTCTTTCAGTAGACAGGGAGCTTCCTGAAGGCAGGGGCCATGTTTTATTTCTGTACCATTGTGCTTTGCACAATGCCTGGCACAGAGTATAATACTCCAGAGGATGTTTGTTGACTGAATTGTATCGGCTTTTTCTTTTCTACCTGCTGAAGTCTCAGCACATCCTCTACCCACACTCATTTAAGCTATGGCAGCTCTAGAATCAACATTAGCAGTTACTTGTGGGTCTGAAATGATGTGTGTGTTTATATGTGTATGTATATGTGTGTCTGTGTGCATTTGTGTGTTTGCTGTGGTATCAACTGAAACAACTACAGCTTTCGAAACAATTGTCTATATCAAAAGCTTTTAGCCATCATGTTTCTTTAGTTGTCCTTAATCTGAAAACTTTCCACAGCCTTTATCTTTATGACATAGATATTTTTGAAGAATGTAGTCTATTAAAAAAATAGAATGCTCCCCATTTTGGGTTTGTCTGATGTTTTCCTAAGATTAGATACAGGCTATGCAGTCCCAGCCAAAGTGATACTGTTTCCTTCTCAGGCTATCACATCTGGAGGCACATGAGGTCCATTTGACCATCTGAAGTTAATTTGGATCACTTAATCAAAATGTTGTCCTGTTTCTTCCCAGTATAGTTAACATTCTTTTCTCTCTTGTAACTAATAAACAATCTGTGAAGAGACATTTTAAGACCATGCATACATCCTGTTACTCATCAAAATTCCCTCCTGGATCCATTGATGATTCCTGCCTGTACCTATCTTTAAAATATGATGATTGCAACATGATGATCCTGTAATTAAATGCAATATTAGACTCCAGACTGGATCCTGTACAGGAGAGAAAAAAAGCCATAAAGAACACAGAATAAACATTAGATGTCCCACTAAAAGCAACATAAGTTTTTTATTTAATGGCTGACATTGAATCAATTAACAACTTTCCCCTGGAGTGAGTGATCCCCAAGGTCTAGTCCTGTATGGCCTATGACCGTATGTGAAACTTGTGTCACTAGGATGGTGCCTGTATGGAAACTGCCAACTAAATAACAGTGGTGTTTGAAATGGAAGACACTAGTTCTGATTGCACATGTCTCAGTTTCCTTTATTAAAAGACAATATAGAAATGATGAAATGATACCTAAAGGGTCTTGAATATAAGACGAAATGACAGAGGGCCCTAATGCGATGACACAGAACCTTCTGGCACCAGCACCTGTAAGCCGTGTTTAGTCTCCACTCATAATCGCTGAGTACTCCTTCTGGTGTTCAACCAGCTTCAGGAATACTTGATATTTCTTGTCATAATATCTGTGGGAGAAAAATGAATACATTGAATGATCTCAAGACAAAACTGTCATGTGGCTTCCCCTTTACATTTAGAAAAATGGGAATAGATCTGCTATGGCTGTGGTCCCCAACCCCCGTTAGGGACTGGGCCACGCAGCAGGTGGGCAGCAGATGAAGCTTCATCTGTATTTACAGCTGTTCCCTATTGCTGGCATCACTGCCTGAGCTCCGCCTCCTGTCAGATCAGGCTCTGTCTCCCATCACCCCCAGACAGGACCATCTAGTTGCAGGAAAACAAGCTTAGGGCTCCCATTCATTCTGCATTATGCTGAGTTGTAATACAATGTAATAATAATAGAAATAAAGTGCACAATAAACATAACATGCTTGAATCAACCTGAAACTATCTCCTCCTTCCCCCAGTCCGTGGAAGAATTGTCTTCCATGAAACCAGTCCCTGGTGCCAAAAAGGTTGGGGACCTCTGTCCTATGGCAATGCTGACACCTCCCAGTTTTTGAATACTTACAGCACCCCAAGCAGTGGATTAGTGTGTTTCATACCTACTATATATAAACTCCATGGAGTGGTGTTATCTCTATTTTAGAAATAAGGACATTTGTTCAGAGAGACATACACAAAGTAATGTAGTTAAAACTGGCACAGCTGGAATTCAAACTCATATCTGTCTGACTTTAAAGTCTCCACTGCATGTACTAAAAGGTCCATGCTTAACAGAGATCCTTTCACATTCCCAGATGCCATAAATATCTCCTACACGACTAGCCCCAGGTTGGATGACTGATATAAAATCACAGCCTGACCAGGGATGAGACTGAACATTTTAATCACCCTTTTGTGGATTCCACACCTACATTTCCTTTGCAGACTGTTTTGCCTAGGAGTAAAACCCTGTGGATACGCGACTAATGCCTTTCCTGGAACTGTGCCCTGCCTTCCAGGCGTCTCATAGTGGACCTTGCTCTCTCCGCGCTACCTCGCTGACTCTACAGGTGAGACCTGTTAGAACTGGTGTTGGCCATGAATCAGATAGCAGAGCAGCTGAAGCTGCTTTGGCATCATAATCCTGAAAGGAATAACAGCAGACTAGACAGATTATACTTGTAGACTTGAAACTTTGTCGTTGCTCCTCTCAGCTGGGGAAGCTGACATGGGGTGAGGCGTTGATAAAGGCAGTTTAGCTTGTCTTGGTAGATTCTGGGGTGCACTGAAAAGGAGTCTCATGGGAGAGGTTTGGTGCAAGCCTGTGGATTGAGGGAGAGAGGCTGTACACCTAGATTTACACAGGGACTTCTACTTGTCACACAGTTACGTTAATAGAAGTCCCTCTACCCACCCCCCACCAACATTTCTACCGTAGGCATTCTGGTAACATAGGAGCTATAAAGGGGCCAGACACAGTGTTGAGAGGTGGACCCTGAAGCCTGGGTTTGAATCTCAATGTGGCCCATTACTAACTGTGTGACCTTGGATATGTTACTTAATCTATTTGCACTGAAATTTGCTCATCTGTAAATGGAGTTAATTATAATAGGATCGACCTCAACAGAGCTACTGTGTGAATTAAAAGAGGAGATATATACAAAACATTTAGAATAGTACCTGACTCATAGGAAGTGATATAAGTGCTATATTTTTAAATAATTAATATTTTAATATTATCATCAATCTAGCTATATGTAGGTACTACTGAAACCCACTCTATGAGTCTTCAAATTTATTGATCATAGAATGATTTTCCCCTTCTGATAGTCTATGACAATATAATGGTAAGCAATTCTTTCCCTATATGAGATGGATTTCCTGGACTTTGGAATCTTAAAACAGCTATAAGGCAGATAGGGTTAGTATCCTTTCTCATATACTTGAAGATTTCCAATTTTAATTCTGACAACTTTGCAGCAACTTTGTTCACTGGCCTTATCCTTTAGATAAGTGGAATCATACAGTGTTTGCCTTTTTGTGATTGTCTTATTTCACTTTTCTAATAACCTCAAGATTCATCCATCCATGTGTGGCCTATGTCAGAATTTCCTTCCTTCTAAGGCTAATACTCCATTGTATGTATATATCATTTTTTGTTCATGTGTTCATCCACTGATGAAAATTTAGGTTGCTCCTGTGGTTTTGGCTATTGTGAATAATACTGCTGTGAACAAGGGTGTAGAAATAACTCTTTGAGATTCTGCCTTCAGTTCTTTTCAGGTATATACCCAGAAGTAGAATTGCTGAGTCATGTTAATTCTATTTATAAGTTTTCGAAGAGCTGCCATACTGTTTTCCATAACAGCTGTGCACATTCCTACCAACCGTGCACAAGTTTTCCACATCCTCACCGACATTTGTTACTTTCTGTTTTTTTTTTTAACAGTAGCCATTCTAATGGGTGTGAGGTGGTATCTCATTATAGTTTTGATTTTTCTAATGGTTAGTGATGTTCAGCATTCTGTCACATGCTTATTGGCCGTTTATATATCCTCTTTGGAGAAATGCCCACTTAAGTCCTCTGCTCATTTTTGAATTGGGTGGTTTCGTTTTTTGTTGTTGAGTTTTAGGAGTTCTTTATACACTCTGGATATCAATCCCTTATCAGGTATCTGATTTCCAAATATTTTCTCCCATTCTGTGGGTTGCCATTTTACTCTGTTGTTAATGTCTTTTATTGCAAAAATTTATGTCAAGGTACTTTCAAGTGACTGTTCTAGAGTCACATATAAATTTGGACTGGGCATAATGATGAGATTTGGGTCATCTTAAAATTTTACTTATTGAACTACAGTCCTAGATTAGTCTTTCTGTGATTCTGACTTTTTAAATCAGCTGAATCTCCTCTCCTCCAAATTCTCCCCAACTCAAGTAGTTGCTTCTGAGTGGCACAGACCTAAGTCAATGTCCATACAGTTAATGATGCAATTGGAAGCAATGAGATGTGAGAGTAGCTCAAAAGGAAACTGGCTCCCTCTTTCCACTTGCAGATCCTTGGGCCGCCTGCAGATGGTGCCACAGCACTGCGCCTGCAGCCTCCTTTGCGGGAGAGGGCAGCCAGCGGCCAGCATGAAGCCAAGGATGCTCTTCAAAAGGAACACGTGGGGCTTACTGAAAGAACTGAAAAACAGACTTCCCCAAAAGTCCTGGGAGGGTCCGAGAAGGGATGGAGAAGTATAGTCTGTTTCCTAATTTCAAAAAAAGAGGGCCGCTCCTGCTGCCCTCAGGGGAACAGAGGAATAGCAGCCCGCAGCCCCACTGCCAGTGGGAACTCAGATAGCTCCATGTTCTGCACCGAGCTCCCCCGTGCAAGAGCCTGCTCCACCCTGGCATGTAGAGAAGGGTTTATATTCAGAGGGTTAACAGCTTGACTCCACTGGGAGACAAAGACGAAAATGAAACGAAATTGGGCTTCTTTTTCCATGGACATTTCCAACTCTGTTAAACAGTGATCAGTCATGCTTTGGTGGTATCAGCACATTTTCCTGTCCATTACGTGAGGTGGAATTTGTTTTCATGTCTTAACCTCAAATATTTTCCTAAAATTATAAGGCACTGCACAACTGTCCCTTCATCTTGAAACCCACTGCCAGTGAATTAATGGAGGTCCTTTTCATCTCTACCCGGGATTATCGAAAAAGACTTTTATCCGGTCTCTCTGCTTCTATCCATTGCCCCCTGTAATCCATCCTCTAGGGGGGAATCTCTAATCTGCATTTGACCAGGTCTCACCACTGCTTAAAATCTGGTATCCCTGTTCTTCCCACAGGATGAGGTTCGAGGTCTTTAGCGTGGCCTCCAAGCTCCTTAGAAGCTGATCGTCTGCTTCCAATTCTGTCCCCAGCCCAGTCCCACTTCCTGCCACCTCATACTTTATGTTTCAGAATTACGAACTGTTTATAGTTAACCTGCACACACCATGCTGTTCTCACTTTTATAATTTGCATACGTTATTCCCTCTACCGAGAATGTCATTCCCTGACTTGACCCGTCTAGCAATTTCTTAAGCATTTAAAGTCAGCTTAGCCTTAACCTCCTCTCAGAAGCTCTCCCTCACCCCTGCGCTGTTATTTCCCTTTCTTCCTTGGCTACTGTGTCACCTAGTAATACTTCTGTTATGGAGCATATCCCTTTGTTCTGAAAGGAGCTATGTACACAAATCAAATTCAGTCTTATGTCCCTCTAAATCCTGCCCGGAGCCCAGCATAATGCCTTGAACACAGCAGGAGCTCAATAAATTAGTATTTTGTTGAATTGGGGTTAAAACACTAATCCAGGTCATTTTGTAGCCCTCAGTGCTACGTGATACAAAGTGTAAAAGAATGGACAGATGCTACCGAGTCCTTGGATGGAAAATATGAGAGACCCCTGCGTTACAACAGAGCAGACCAGATTTGCTGCCAGTGATCTAGGAAAAAGAACATTGGCCTGATAGTTGAGAAGCTTGCATTTGACCCCCAGGTCTGGCCCTACATAACTCTGCAATCTTAGCTTAACTCTCTGGGACTTAGTTTTCTCAACTATTAAATGAAAGGACTGGGTTAGTTGACCTCCTAAGTTTAGTCTAGATCTATAGTTGCATGCATTTGTATCTTTCAGTTTTGTAGCACTGTGCATATAAAAAATATAAACTTACTTTTTATCCTCTTGTCTCGGGAACACAACTTTCCCCACTTTGCTCATTTTTGCCATTGCCTCCTGTTAAGTGGAAAACAACACAGATAGCTGAGTTGGAAAGCTAAATTCAAAGTGAAGCTTGTCACAGGCAAGAACATTCTTATTAGAATTCTCTTCCCTTTAAGATATTTGGTTAGTCCCTATTGTTTTCAACTTATTTTTCTCTGGTAGCAAGAATAAAATGCAATGAACATTTACATGTTCATTGACCACACATCCTGAGCTTAATAAACAGTTGTATATTGAGGCCTCCTGAGCATAAACAACCCAGACAACAAAGCACTTCTATGATTGCCTCCAGGGACTGTGGGAGGAATTATCTCCCCTCCTCACCACCTGGATACGGGGGGCATAAGAAGGCATCATAATCAGCCCCTGAGTACACTGCCTACTTAATTAACGCAACAATAACTGGATGGAACCCACTTTGCACTTGTACTTTAGGATAAAATATTTATTAATAAGACCACTTTAATTCAACTACAGCTTTTTTTTCCAGCAGTCTCTGAAGTTGTGAGTATAAACGTGAGACCTCTGGGCTGAGTCTAATTGACCTGGATTCTGGAATGTGACTTCAAGAAATTCTTGTCTTTACAATGGAGCACTCAGGCAGATGACATGTTACAGCATCTGGGAGCACATGACATGGTGTATATAGCATCACGATCAACCGTAGATTGTGTTGGCTCCATTACAGGAATAGAAGGGTTAGGTTTCCTTGGGCTGTCTCCCAAGGCTGTTACGGCCATGAGAAAGTTAAGGCAAATGGAGTGAACCCACACTTCAGAGTCCAACAGACCTGACTAGGGAAGACTACAAGCAATAGCACGCAAAGCTCCACAAAATAGGCCCAGTCTTAGGAACAGCTATTGGAATTGGAATTGTTAAGATTGTAGTCATTCTGGGATCACATGTGTACAACCCCTCATTCCACACATTTATTAACCACTCGCTAAGTACTAGATACAGTGCTATAGATACAGATTTGCATACAACAAACTCTCTGTGCTAGATAAACTCATACACTAGCAGGGGAGAAAAACGTGAAAAGCTGACTATCGCACAGAATGTAAGAGCCCCTGGGTATCTTCAAAACATATCCAAGTGTCCCCCTGCCCAGCTTTGTCACCTTCCTGTGACTGACTCATTGGTTGATTTATTTTCATACTGCTAATTACCTCCAGACACTCTATGTATTTACTGGTTTATGCATTCATTACCTGCCCTCTTCACTCCTTGCCCTAACCAGGATGTAAGCTACACAGGGAAGGGGCTTCATTTGTTTACTGCTGAATCTCAACACTTAGAATATTCATAAAACACATTGAGCCCCTTTTATGTGCCAAGAATGGCACTCCATATATATGTGATTGAGAGAGGAAGACTGCCCGGGCCTTTCATCAAGGAGCTCACCATAGAATAGAAAAGACGTTTACCATGATCAAGACAGAGTGTGATAAAAACTATGCTAGAAGTGGATAAACTTCTTTTCAATAGTTATTCGATGGTTAGGAATCCTGATAGCTTTTTCATCTGCTCACTGACACAAATGTCCACTCCTGCTAGGTTATTCTACCAACTCTTTCACAAGGACAGCATGAACATTCTGAACTAGTTACCTGGTTTCCTAGCCCTCGGCAAAGTTGGAAGTGCCGACTGGGAGATCAGAGCTGCTAAAGTAGCGAGCACACTGACAGCAGAAAGAAATGGTGGCCATAAGGAGGGAGGAGATTGTTTAAATTACGACAAATTATTGACAAAGAAACCCTGGGAAAAGACAAAAGCTAAAAGGGCTGTCTGGAGCCGTTTTGTGAAAGGCCAAACAGTCAAACACATCGCAGTGGGGCTGCTGCCGTGCCACAGAGCAGGCTGTTCTAAGAGCTCTGCTCACCTGACCTCTGTCGGAACATCTTCCTCCCTTACAGCAAGCCCCACTCGTGCTGAGATCAACTTCGCCACTCGTCCTGTTTTGTCCTTTCCTCTTCCTCACCCTGTGCTCTGCTGTTCTCCCAGGGAGGACCCTGCCTCCTGCCACCAATGCTGAACCTTGGGCATGCCCTTGGGAAAGGCTCTTCCTGGTTGCACACGGACCCCAGACTTGAGACAGCATGCCAGAATTGCCATCGTGGGTGGGATCCAGGAAACCTGGATTATAGAAGGTACTCCATAAATGTCATTTTCCTGTCCACTGTGACAGATGTGTGGACAAATGCAGACATCGGGGACTTCTTTCTTCCTTTCTTCTTGTTACCTTTGCTTGTTTTAAAAATAAATTATTGAGAAACGAACACTCACCGTAGAGATTTCAAAGGTTTAAAAAGAGGTTATTTCTCAAAAAGCACAGATTTAAATGTTAAACTGAGCTCAGGTATCAGCTCTACTGAGAAGATTTTTTTCTGATTCATCCCTGCTGCCTGCCTCCCACCTAGACCGAGTTATTTGCTCTCACAGCAACGTGAGCTCTTGTCTATCACGGCATTTATGACATGGCACCATCACTTTTTATTAACAGATCAGCCTCCCCAACTAGACTGTGAGCTTCTTAAGGCAGGAATTGTTATAATTATTTTTACTGCCAAATTCGGCATCTGGCATATCGTATGCACTCAGGGAATGTCTATTGAATGAATGAACTTAAGGATAATACACGTGACAGAATGTTAAAATGGAAGTTTTGGCTGAGATCTAAAGATGACAGATATAAGATACCGGAGCAAGCTGGAAACAGACCACCCTGAAGAATTTGTACAAAGGGTGCCTGAGGACCCATTAATCAATTCTCAAACCCTTCATCCACACGGAAGGTCAGACAGAGATGGATTTTTAGGAGAGCTGTTGGTTTATTGCACGTCAGGCCTTTTTCCAGGGTGAGGTGTGAGGGGAGCCTCTCCCTTCATGAGTCAAGAGAACAGGGCTTCAGTGAGACCAACAGAGCTTGATGCACGTCCTGAGGTTGTGGCACACAGCGGGTCGTGTGTGTCTCTTGCCTGGAGGGATGAGCTAGCTGGCAGCTTCAGTGTAGACATGAAGGAGGGGCTGCCCTGGGATTAGCCAGCACTGCTGGTCTGTCAGGCTCAGGCTCCCCAAAGGCATGACTGCTTCCCACAGACCCTCGGGGCCCACGTGTGAGAAGGTGTCCAGGGGTGTCTTCAATCCTATCCAGTATGGCACCTCACCACGCAAAGCAAGTCTGAGCAAAGAAGCTGGAGGTGAGCTGCTGGGTTTCTAAAAATTAAGAGAAGAGTCAGGAATCTACTAGAATAGAAAGGCATTAACCAAGACAAGGATGTTTCCGGGAGAGGTTTTCAGAGGTGGAGGCGCTCCCAAAAATATCTATGATGGAGCCTTATGACAACAAGAGCTAGTAGCCATAAACACCACTAGGCTAGGAGAGCATGGAGACCATATATGCCAGTGCTGATCAGACAAGACCTTTCCTACACCCCTAATGTCTCTTTCCTTATACCCACTAACTACCTCAGTGGAGCAAGAAAAAAGCTGACGCATGTGAGAGAGGAAGTGAATGAGGAAGAAAGAGGAATCTGATTACAGCTGCGTCTTCTCACTGGTGGCAGACCCCAGGTGGAGAACCCGGGAGACGTCCTACCTTTACCTTTACATATTCCTTGATATTTGGACTTCTGAATTTTGGCTATGTTTCACAACTTAAAGGGACCATAAAACTGGTTATCGTTTAAGTGACTTTGTACTTAGCTAAAAAAAAGTAATGCAACCACCAGAATTTTAAACCAGGGCAGGGAAAATTCTAGCTCCACTGCGCAAATGCAAAAGGGCAGTGGGAATAAAAAATAAAGTTGATTTTTCATTCTATCACAAGAATTGTGTTTGTGCTACACAACTTTTGTTTGCTTTACACAGCTTGTTAAACACAAGTTACATATGCATAATAAAGATCTGATGAAAATATATTAAAATATTAACAGGTTGGAGAGCATGGGCAATCATTTCTTTTCCTTGTCAACTTGTTTTTTTGCCTTTTCTAAATTTTCTACAGTGGCATATATTGATTTGATAATTGTAAGGAAAATACAAATATACTGCATTATATGTATGTACATATATCTTATATATATGAAAAGTTATGCTTACACAGGCAGTCAAAATGACTCGGGCTCACTTTCCACTCTCCTGGAAGGCAGGGCTCCTTAAGAGTACTTGGCACCATCCAGAGAATGCCCAGAGAATCAGTGCTGTCATCAGAAAGAGCACTGCTGAGTTTTCCAATTTCTCCAAATAATTAACATAAAACTGAAATCTCATGATCCCACTGGCTGCAGTAAATCTGGAAATTACCACAGCATAACAATATGAATTTATTACGGAGATGCTGACACATGCTAAATATAGTCACCCCCCACAATATATTTCTGTTCCAAAGGGTTTATTTGAAGTTGGCCTTCAAATTCCCACTTTTTGTCAGCAGGCAGGAGCCGGACAATCTTAATTTGCAGCACGCTACCCTCTTTGTTTGAGAGTCTAGACAGCACAATGAATACAGTGACTTTTCTTTTTCCTTTTTGCCCACACAATGAAAGCTTTTTTAAAACAAAATATTTTGCAAAATAGCATTTTAATCACTTCTTTTCTTTCTCTCTATAAGGCAGAGCTATAAATAAACCATGAAAGTTCACATTTGATTGTCACTTCTGAAAGCAAGTGAAGGGTTTCTGTAGGAAAAAATAGAGGCCCTGTACTATGGCCATGAAAGACCTCATTCATGGGGTTTGACCCTTCCCCGGCATGTTGAGGCCGAGATACCAGTCAGCACACACTGCTCACCACTGCTCTTGTGGCAGTATTGGCAATTGCCAGGCCTCTGTATGGGCGGGGGAAACACCCAATTCTCATGTGTTGTGGCCTGGCTTGGGAGCTACCAAAGGGCGGTAAGCTGCATGGGGCGAGTGACCAGGGAAATGAGGCTAAAGAAAGGAAGGGGCTCCAGAACCTCTGGAGAAGATGGAGATTCCATGAGTGGCAGACACACTGACGTCGGCAATCTGGGGAGCAGGGGATCTTGTACCTTCTCCCCTACTCAGAAGAAGGGAAACAATGACCTTAAGACTTTGGGGAAAACTGTCAGGTAGTCTAGACTGAGGTACCAAAAGGCACTGCAAACTTGGCAGCATCTAGAGTCACGATCTACAGGGGAGAATTAATCAGGACCTGGTGTGGTGAGGACTAGCTACGTGTGAACTCCCAGAAGGCAGGAATCATGTCACTGTAACCCTAATGTCTAGCACAGTCCTGGCACTTTAGATGCTTGTGAATGTTTGCTGAGTTGTTGAAGAAAGGGGTGATGACTTTCAAAACATAGGCGAGGTGAGATCACCAAAGCCAGCAATTAAGTGGCATACGTACACTCCAGGGAATGCTCGTGATTATCCATCAGGATTCTGGGAGAAAATATTGATTTGTATGAATTTTTAGCCTAAAGAAATTAATTAAACTTTACTAGCATTTAATATGCAGATTGTCACTAGATCAGTTGGGCCACATGTCACAGTCATGAGTCACAAAAGACGTGAGAGGTTTCTTGAGAGGAGAGTGGGAGCTCTGCAACACCAAGGGATGACAGCGTGGCACTTGCTTATACATCCTCGGTTTTGAGGATTTGCTGCATGTTGTTATTTACATTTTTCAGGTTAGTGATTTATAGGGATTATCGAGTTTTATTTGAGCGAACTCTCACCAAATGGGCAAGCGGCTCAAAAAGATTTAGTCAACGGATTGCAAGTGATGGTGACAATTCAAATTCAAGTAGACAAGAAAATGGTGACACTCTTACTCAGTATTAGCTCTTCACAGTATAAGGTAAAAACAATGAAGACCTAGTCAGATAAGACAAGAATTGCCAAAAAAATAAAAAATTATCAAGAAGACTGTTTGAGATATGAATACACAGGTACATATAAAATCATTTAGAAATCATTGAAAATAATTTAAAAATCATTAAAGACACAACTGGTCATGGATATATAGTATAGCTTTACATATTGCTAATGTTAGTACGAAGCCATCATAATAGGCAAACAAATCTGAAATATGTTTTGTTTCAGCTATATTTTACTTGTTTTATAGAGTAAATAATCTATAAGCACTGCATAACATGTTCATATTTTTTCATAAATAAGTTTTCATGGATTGAGGATGTATGCTCAAATTTTTTTTAACTGATGGGCTATATGATCCAAAAAACACGTGGTGTCCATGGACTCGGCAGCCAACTGCCACTGCCATTGCTATGTTATTGGTTTAAGCCAACGTTTCCCAGGTGCTTACTCTGTGCTGTGCTTTGTGTGAATTGTTTTATATACATGACCTTCTGACCCTTGGAATGACTTTATGACACAGATATTATCATCTATCCCCACTTTATGAATTCAAAGGAACTGAACAGAGAGAGAGTGTAAGTGATCAGCTCAAGGTCACAAAGCCAATACACAGTAAAGCCAGAATTCAAGCCCAATCTGACTCCAGGCTATTGCTTACTTAGCCTTATACTCGGACCCTATGGTTCTCTCCTCCCTGTAATGAAAAAAGCCTGATCCTTGAGTCCTCTAGGCTTGAGTTCGAATCCCATTTCTGTTGCTTATTAGCTGTGTGATCACCTTGAGTGAGAATGAGTGTGTATATGTGTGTGTGTGTGTGTGTGTGTGTGTTAGATGCATCAATACAGCACACTGTACCGTTTTTCACAGATGCTGACACATAGCTCTGAAATCCATGAATCTGCCTTCTTGAAGAACTCTGACTCATTTTACTGGAACAACAAGTTCACATGCTAATGTGTGGGCTGAGAGGCACATGATCTCTCCATAGAAAAACAGAAAATATATCAATGTGATTTTCCTTCAACAAGCATAAGAAATGGCTAGTTGTTCTTTTATTTATTTTTGGTTTCTTATTTTTTTGTTGCAGTCATCTTTTGACCTGCACCTGGTAATCTGTGTAATCCCCACGCATTTGAGACAACAATACTGAGAAGCAAGAAGGGATGAGAGCAAAGAAAGAGTGGGAGAGGTTTTCATCAGTAATCAGGATATGAACACTGGCACCTCTTTTATAACTTTAAATATACTGTATCTATCTGTCTACACACATGCATTTGCTTAAGCTGGTAAATTGCTAAGCCAGGATTTGAAACTTGCTTTAAATCAGGAATAAGACTAGGCCCATTGAGGAACTCACAGTCAATAGGCAGATCTCTAGTTTTCTCGTTCATGACAATTTGTCTTCCTCTGATGACTTTGGGGCCCTGTGAAAAACCCTAAAAGCTTGCTTTCTCCACTGTCAAAGATAAATTCAATTATGGTCATTATATTATGCTTACAAAGGCAGGAAGGTGGATTCATTGATGTATAGAAAGACTGTTCATATTAATTATTGAAACAAACAAAATTATTGCCAGCTGTTTGACCCTGAGGAAGACCCTTCCCCTCCCTGGGACTCACTCTCTTTATCACTAGAATGAGGGGGTTGGATTGAATTATCTCTAAAGTCTTGGCCAGCTCTGCAATCTGTTGGTTTCATGCACATGTGTTTTTTTGATTAACTCTCAGTTGACAAGTTACCCCTCCCTCCTCATGGTCCATCCTATTAGGGTTGTACTAGGCCCACTCTGACAGGGAATACGCCCACTGTGTTTCCCCAGCAAGGTGCAGTTCATTCCAGTTCAGCCAAGGCAAACGTGGCACAGGAGAGTGGTTCTACACTGGGCCAGGCTGTCAACCTCTGTCGTGACATTTTGAGATGGAGTCCAATACGTGGCCTGGCTGCTAAGGGGTTGGGTCCAAATATGAATAGTAAAAAGTATTTCTCTTTGTACATGAATTTAACTTGCCTTTTATGAGTTTTCTAAAGGCAAAAATATCAAGCTTCTTGCTAAAAGCATCAGAAAGATTATAGACTCTAATACTGCAAGCCATCATGCATCTAATAATCCATTGTTGACAGAAAGAAAAGAAATGGTTCTGCTAATATTTCTGACTGAGAAGGCAAAAAGTGCTTCAGTGAGCTATAATAAAAATAATTCTAACAACAGTAACTCAATCACAATAATAATAATGGTAACTAATATTTATTGAGTAGTTACTATGGCCTAGCATTGTATTATTAAACACTTTACCTACTTTATATGCCTAATTAAAAGATGAAGAAACATATAGCTTTGAAACCTATGCTTTTAACCATGCATTGCGGAAAAAAGACTTCAGTGATACATAGATCACAATCCAAATCCTAGCTCTGCTATTTAACATTTTGAGTCTCAATTTCCTCATTTTAAAGATGAAATATCTATTTTACAGTCCTGTTTTGGGGGACTAAATGCTTAACAGTATAGATATTATCATTATTGCTATTTACCCATCAACTGAAATGAACTTAATTTTCCCAGAAACTTTATTAAAAGGTATGAGCTGCCATGTACACACTTCAGGTTGGTGGGGTGGGCAAGCTAGGGAAGGAGCTGGGTGTCAATATTCCGTGGCTTCTTGTTATCATTTCCAGACAAGTATTCCTCCATCTGCAAGCAAAAAGCCCTGCTCTCTGAGGTCTCTGCCACCTAATGGTAGAGACACAATGATACATACCTTCCCTGCAGCTCACTGCTGTCACTGTCAGCCTCTTGCTTCCATCCCTATGTTGTTAAATGAGGCTCAGGCTCCCAGACTGCAGCCTCTCTACGCACCTGGAGGTTTGTCACTGTCATGGACGACTTCGGCATCTGTTTATAAGACCCACTCAATGTTCCAGTGTTATGGTTTTGAAATGGTTCCACCTCCAGGGATCCTCATCCCCACTTTGATACTCACTCCCATAGCCAAACTCTGAATCTTATTATCCACTGAGACTGCTATATTTAGGTATATATTCCCATATACTAACAGCCACTCTCTGACTTCAATTGTCCATGAGTACAATTCTCTGATTTGCTCTATCATTCGTATCAAATGGCCTTCTCCACCTTACGGCAATTTCCAGAATCTCGATCCCCTTATTTACTTTCAATTTGAACACCTTGTGGCTCTAATTTCTTCCATAACTACCTTAGAGTCCATCATCTTTTATGTTGAACACATTTCACAACCAGAATCCCTCTGATACTCTCTTAATTGCCAAATTCAGTGGGTACCTCCAATCCACAGAAACCATTTAGCCAGGATACACTTCATTTATAAGGGAGAAACTCTGTTCATAATGGAGAAACTTTGCTTAGGAAGGAACAGGCCAATGGGAGATTGCAACTTGAGAAAGCAAAACATGCTGAAAGCTCACGGGGTCTGAATTGTGATATGTACACTGCCTGTTTCAAAGTTACTTACTGTGAAGATTTTTTGGCTAGCAGATCAGGGACCACAATTGGCAGCAAAGAATCAAAAGTCATGATGATATTAATGTAGTGAACTGAGCTTGAGCTGCTAGGGATGTTGAGTGGTCACTGGGTCAATTGTTCTGTGTGTAGGCAGGAGAATAACCAAATTATCAAAGGCACATCATGTCTGTCCATCCAGCCCTCTAAACTTTTTAAAGTTCCCTGTTTTTGGGATCTCCAACTCTTCTGAGCCAGAGCCATATTGGTAGTGGGTCCTGGGCACGTTGGCCTAGCCGTTGGGATTGGCCTTAGCCTGATAGAGAATCCCTCTGGCTGAGCCAGAATTCATTCCAAACCAACTTCAGGAGGAAAAAGACAAACAAAGAGGTTGAATCTAAAGCCAGGAGTTACGGAGGCCAAGGATGGCACCAAAGCACCAAAGCAAGAGAAGGGCTGGAAGGAAACTGGGAAACGGGTATGACAGGGAGGGAGCAGAGGTCAGACAGAGAGAGGGAGAGGCACGGAATGCACATTTTGGACAAATCACTGTGCTGTGCTTCTAAATTGGTTTATAATCTTTTCTATGTTCCCCAAGTCCCTGGGCTTCCCTCTGTCTTATCATTTAGCACATAGTAGCATAAATGTCTGTTTACTTCTATGTCTCCCCACTGAACTGTGAGACAGAGGGCAGAGGCCATTAACTTCGTCTGTATTCCAGCAATTGATATAAATAATGCAATAATACAAAAATGCACATTGAAAGAATGAATGAGTAAATGGATTATTGAATTAGTGAATGAAGAATGGATCAGGGGTAGGATCTAGGATGTCTATATAAAGCAACTACAGGATCTCCCTTGGTTGTATTTTGTGATATTTCCTAACTGTCAGGTTGACACGTTCTTCACTGTCGGATGTCAGGCTGTTAAGATCATAGGCTCTGGACTGCCTAGATTGGAAGCTGGCTAACTGAATGGCTTGGACACTTGACTAACCTCTTTGTGCCTCAGTTTACTCATCTGTAAAACAGAATTAATAGAAATAATTACTCATCATGTTAAGATAAAAGAGAAAATGCATACAAACCTAAGTTAAATTAGTGTCTGTCACAAAGTAACAGCTCAGAAAATAAGTTATTTTTTTGTAATAATTATTATATCCATCTCCACCCCAGCACTACACAAGATCTTGTAGTGTTCTCTTAAATGCTACTATTTAAAGACAGCACTTCCTAATCTGCTGCTGCATGTGACATGCTGCCTGGGCAGCGGAGTGATAAAGGGCATGGAATGCAGGAACCATTCAGCACCGAATAGCAGCTGATGCCTCTGCTTAAGGAAGGGAAGGAGGATGAACAATGAGTAGAAGGGAGGCTGTAGGGAATAAAAGCTGTAGGAACTTCGAGGTCTGAAAACATGGAGTTTATTTTTGGGTTGGACTTCCAGCCCTTTTACACAAAACAAAGAAAACAACTATGTCAGCTGTGTTTACAAATATGAGCTTGCTCTGGCTTTCAAGAGACACGGGGAATTCACTCTGCTTCCCTCTGGGTACTATATTACAGACAGGCACATGGTGTGCTGGAAAGAGAACTGGTCTGGAAATCAGGAGGCTCCAATCCTATTAATCTTAGTCTGGGCTTTGTTATTTTGAATAAATTGCTTCCTTTCTCTGGATCCCAGTTTCCTCTTATCCAAAATGGGAAGTTTGAGCCAGATAATGTCAGTTTATTGTTCAAAAAAATAGATATTGAGTGCCTCTTGTGTGCCAGGCATTGTACTAGGCACCGTGGATAGATCAGGCAACCAGACAGTTCTGCTCCCAGCCCTCATGAAGCTTAGGGCCTCCCGGAGACACATGGGTATCCTGGGAGAGTGTTACGAGGGAGATGAAACTGGGAGCGGGGCTCAGGGAACTACCTGAAGGTTGGTAAGGAGTGGCTGGGTAAAGAAGGTTGATGAAGAGGTGTCCAGGCTGAAGGAATTACATATTTGAAGGCCCCAAGTCAAGATAATATGACACAATCAAAGGACTGAAAGAAGTCCAAGACAGCTGGAGTAGACAGAATGAAGGGAGAGAGATAAGAAACGAAGCTACAAAAGAAGGCAGGAGTCAGATTTGGGATGGATTTGTATAATCATGTTAAAGATTTTGACATTATGCCCAAGTCAAAGGGAAGCCATTGGAGAATTTTAAGCCAGAGTGATCCCATTCATGTTTGTAAAAGGTCACTCTGGCTGACGTGTAGAGAATGGATTAGAGAATGGTAGAAGTGGAGACAAGAAAACGGTTCAAGCGGCCCTTGGAGCAGTCCAGGGGAGATGCGAGAGTGGCCTGGACTAGGCTGGTGATTGTGGAATTAAATCAAAGTAGAAGAATTCAAGACACATGAGATGTACCTTAGAAAGACACTGCGAGAGACTGATGTGGCGGGAAGACAGGGTGGGCTCAGGATGTTCTTGTGATTCTGGCAGAAGTGATTAAGGAGATGTGGTGCCATCTACAGACAGTGCCATGTACTGGGATAGTGCCAGTTTTGCTGGCAGAAGTAGAGCTGATGAGTTCAGATTTTAACATGCTGAAATGGAGATGCCTGTGAGCCCTTGCAGAGGAGATGCTAGGTAGATGGCTGCGTAGAGCTGCTGGCATACAAATAGTGAACGAATCCTTAGAAATGGATGAGACGGACAGACGCCTGCAGAAGACCACTAAATAATACTGGGGAGAGGAGAAAGGAGACCTGGAAAGAACAATTCAGAGTGGCGGGAGGAAAACGGAGAAAGTATGTTACCAATGGAAGAGTGTTTCGATGAAGGGAGTGCTTCGCTTGGCAAAATGCCGCCAAGGGAAAGCAGGGTAAGGGCTGGAAAGCCCTCTGGGCCCAGCAATGCTGTAGGTTGGCACGAATGACCTAGGCGAGCATGATTTTGGTGGAATTTTGGGAATGGAAGGAAGATCAGCCTCAGTTAAAGAGGCAAGGGTGGTGGGGAGAAAATCAGGATAGTGAGGATAGATACGTTTCAAAACATTTTTGACAGTGAGAGGCAATAACTGGAGGGGCTGACAGGTGGGAGAAGGGATTTTATTTTTAACATAGAAGAGTTCATAGCAGCACCGTCCAACAGAAATAATGTGAGTTACACAAGTAATTTCAAATTTTCTAGTACCTACTTTAGAAAAAGTAAAAAGAGACTTGTGAATTTCATTTTACTTATCTTTTATTTAGCCCATTATACCCCAAATATTATCATTTCAATAAGTAATCAATACAAAATATTATTAATGCAATATTTCACATTTTCTTATTCATTCTAAGTTTTCAAAATCTGGTGTGTAGTGTACACATTTCAGTTTGGACGAGACACATCTTAAGGCTTCGGTAACTATATTTGACTAGTATCTACTGTACTGGATAGCACAGGTCTAGAGAATGTTTAAATTCCAATGAGAAGGAGTTAATATTGACAAAGAGGCTCAATACACAGGAGTGAGAGAAGATAATGGATTGAGTGGGCTGTCGGAGGCAGTGGGGGATGGCTGGTCTCTGGTAGTTGGGGTGGGGGCATCTCTTCTGTTATAACGAATATAAAGGAGAAAAAAATTGTGCCTGGATACAAGCAGTGGTATGCTGATAAATGTTCAACAACTGGCTCTACCAAAATTGTTTAAAAGCTCTAGTTTCTATCATTTACCAATTTCTGTGTTGTAAATATCTCCACTTTGGCCAACTTCAAGCTATCATACTACCGTGATGGTACCGCACGTGGAGCTGGGAAGAGATGGGCATGATCTGCTCTTATGAGCAGGTGCGAGCCAGTTCCAGCTCACCACTGGATCTAGGACAGTTGGAAGATTTCATGGCAGGTGTCTTTCTAATGGCTTTTATTTTCCCTTTGAGGTAGCTGGTGGTTGAAAATAAACAGGGTGTCATCTGTCTGAACAAGAGAGGGAAGATGGAGTGGGGATTGGGAAGATTTGATAATGGTCATTGCAGAAAGTAGGAAATTGAGCTGACATGGTATCTTTAGTTAGGTTCCTGTCAGGAAACAGATGGACACTCACATAGGGCCACTGAAGGAGGCTTAAGAAAGAGTTACTTTAAAAAGGTTTAGGAAAAGAAACAAGTACCTCGTGGTTAGACACGGTGGGAAGCCATTACTACCTTTTAGCCTGAGGGGCAGAGGGAGAGAGGAGTGGCTGCCATCACGCAGACGGAAAGTTGCAGGGAGAGGAACACGCACAGGAATTGTGGTTGATGGTGGAAGGCTAGTAGATGGATGCCGCTGACCTGCAGCAACCCAGCAAGGGGAGAGCTGGGGGAATAAATACCTTCATTCCATCTTGCAGGCTCCCGAGATGGCCTGGTGCCAATTCATATAGATAGAAGCATGCTTTATGTTTGTGTGGTTTTTTTCTTATAGCGTTCAGAAAGTCAGATTCATTGTGGGTTGGGATTTGGTAAGACAAGATGGGATAAAAATACAAAAATAAATAAATAAATAAATAAAACAGGCCGGGCACGGTGGCTCATGCCTGTAATCCTAGCTCTCTGGGAAGCCGAGGCGGGTGGATTGTTTGAGCTCAGGAGTTCGAAACCAGCCTGAACAAGAGCGAGACTCCGTCTCTACTAAAAATAGAAAGAAATTAATTGGACAACTAAAAATATATAGAAAAAAAAAATTAGCCAGGCATGGTGGCGGATGCCTGTAGTCCCAGCTACTTGGGAGGCTGAGGCAGGAGGATCGCTTCAGCCCAGGAGTTTGAGGTTGCTGTGAGCTAGGCTGACGCCACGGCACTCTAGCCCGGGCAACAGAGTGAGACTCTGTCTCAAAAAAAAATAAAAAATAAAAATAAATAAATAAAACAACCATGTGAATTGACCATGTGGAAAGAGAGATGATGGGTCAGGGAGAAGTGAAAACAAATTCTCAAAACAGCCCTTCAAGGTATATGTTAGCCCCATTTTAGACAGAAGGAAACTAAAACTCGAAGCATGATGTGGCTTGCCGGAGTTGGCAAGTTTAGCTAGTGGTAGAGTTTGTAGACAGGTCTATCTAGCTCAAAAGCATTTTGCACCTTATCACTCTACGTGCAAGCAAATAGACGGTCTGGTTGAATTGGAGGGAGGAGACACATTTTAATGTTCATTTAAGCTTTTAGTTGAAGCTGAAGTATTATTAGAATTTTCTACCTCCAGTATATAAGCTCATGCATGCTGAAAAGCAAGGATTCACAAAGACACCCTTGGGCATTTTCATTACTGGTGCTCATTGCAAATGTGCAAGCTAAGCAGTAGATGGGGAACATGCAAGGGTATCTTTTGTGAAATAAAAGCAAAGTTCTCAGGAATGCTCTGTTCTCCGCTCCATGACTGCTCTTGTCTTCCCTCAAGGCAATAACTGACCAGGTGACCTTCCTACACAGGTCCAGTGATTTGGGAAGGAATAGCAGAGAAAGTGTGCCTGACTTCCCCTGTGTGTCTGGTACTTAGGTCTAACCCACGGGTATTCCCAAGGGTTTGGAACATGTTGAATGCTTAGGGATTATGGGGGAAAAAGAATCTTCTGGGGATGTTATCAAACATTACATGTCCCAACAACAGGATAAGTGAATGGAAATTAGAGCTACAAAGCCAGGACCAGCAAGGTTGGCATTCCTGCAGCATGACCTTGGGGCCTAATCTTTCTTGACCCATTTATGAAATTTCCTCATTTATAAAATTTGGCCAATCCATAATGGGTAGTTGTGAGGATTAAATGAGACCATGAATACAAAGCTCTTGGCACATGTGAGTGCTTAGCAAAAACTGATCCTTGCCGCTCTCCTGTCCCTCTCTGGTCCTTCTATTTTGATTTAACCATTTCTTTCATTTTCCGGAATTACCACTTTCTTCTGACATTGGATTCCACTCACAGTAAACGGGAATGGTTTTCCTACAGCTTCCCAATCATGATTACCCTAGTTTTGTTCTGTTTTCTTGGTCACTTTTGGGCCTTCGTGACCGCAGGTGGCCATTCTGGGGAAACCACAACATTTTGGACCATGATTTTTTTCCCCCATCTTTGAATAAACACCAAGAGCTTTCTTTACCTTTTATTCTGACTCTCGTTTGCCATCTGGTGCCTGGTTTGGCTGCATCTGTGTTTACATAATGACTTTCGGTGAAGGCTGAGTTTACATATGGGAAGAAGGAAAGGGCATTGTTGATTTCTTCTATATGTTCATTTATTCATATATTATGATTTTTGTAATCTCACCAGCATAGATCCCTTCAGACAATCCTCATGCTGTTCCTTGGGGACCCGCTTCTTTGTGTGTTCAGCTGGGAGTTTCCGTGAGAACATTTCTTTCAATGCCCAATACCTTTAGCGTAGCTTTTAGATGGGTATGAAATTCATGTTCTTGAAGGCTCTTCTTTTTTGAACGGGCTTATATGACTTGGGTGATTCTGAGGAAAGAATCAGGAGACCTAGGCCCTCCTTTTCACTTGTAAATGGTGTGAATTCATGCAAGTTCTGTAACCACTTGGTCTTTAGCTTGCTCGTCACAAATCAAGAGGCTTGAGTTAGGGATGCTCTGACGCACCAAGAGCCCACAGTGCCCACCCTTCCTGTTTCTTTTCTCCTCGTCCTCTGGGGCTGCGTTTCTGATTCATATACATTGGTGTGTAAGGTCCCAGTGTGTGTGTTTTCCCTATTCTCAGATCCTGAGCACCGTTTGCATAGGGGGAAAAATGCAAGGAAGAAATCCTTCTCCTGCATAATGCATAAATGAAAGAGAATGAGTTCTAGCTTTTGGTTTTTAAAATGTCATTTTGATTTCTTTTTCCACAGTACACTTGAGACTCCACTTACTGCGATGGCAGGAGCTCTGAAGACAGAGATCTGAGTTGGAAACCTGCCTCTTATCTTACTCACTTGTGGCCCTGAGCAGGTTTCTTCATTTTGCTCGGCTTTGCCTTCCTTCCCTGTAAAACACGACTAATATCTGCCTTATGGGGATGATGGGTAGATAAGCAAGCGTTCATTCCGTGCATGCTGTTTTGCGTAAAGCTGTGCTTGCAAATGTTGGTTACCTCTGTGCACACAGTGGATTCAGTGGTGAGAAGGCCACCGACCGAGTATGCAGTCAGAGGAGTGAGCTGACGATACCCAGAGAAGGTTGCACGATCTTGGTGTCAAAGCAGCACTAGAACTTGGGAGTCCTGACTCCCAGGCTGCAGACCTTCCTCATGAGCTGAAGGGGGTGGGGAAGAATGGAAGGCTGGGTGGGATTTGCTGGGGACAGGAGGTGGGAAGGGGAGGAAGTTGGCCTAACCTCACCCCAGAGGGCTGATATGTGGAAAACAGGTTCTCAAGGGGCCAGGATGTGTGCATGTATGTGTGGAGTGGGGTGGGGGTTGGAGTGGGGACAGTGAGGGGTCTTTTGCATGTGTGAATGTGCTCGAATCACTCTGAGAGTTTCTCCCTCCCCCTTCTTGTTCCCCCTACCACCTAGTCTCTGTGCCTGGGAGAGTAAAACTCAAAGGAACAAAAATTCTTTGAATGAACATTTTTGGATATGGCCAGACAGACAGGCGAGGCTGTGTTTGGTAGCCTAGGCAGGAAAGCTTTGCTAGTTTATTTGCAGAAGCCAAACTAATCTTTGTCAGGTAATCAAGAAATAATCTGTCAGGTTAGAGGCAAGGACAGAAAAAGAAAAGACCTTGTCCACAGCCTCCCCCGGGTCCTCTCTGCTTGGAAGCTTAAGGAAGAGCAGCTTAGCAAAGGTGGCTCAGGCGACTGTCTCCTTGGACCTCTCCCCCTCTGTGCTAGAGGGCAGTCCCTGTAGGAATCTGAGTCCTCCCTTCCCCTAGGGACTATTTCAGGGGACCAAGAGGGTAAGGGAGAGTCTCAGCATTCCTGACCCCAGCAGCCTCATGCTATGCAGGCAGGACATGCATGTCTGTAAGTCTCTATGTATGCATGCTTCATGAGTGTCACAGCTGAGCCCAGAGCCAAAGGATGGGGGACGTACATGTCTAGCAGAGGAGAGAGCCGCATGGAGAGGGAGGAAAAATGACACATGAGGAATGAGAAGGGCAGTGGTTGAAGAAGAGAGAGGGGAAGTATGGGGGAGACAGAGCTGAGAGGTGGGGGGGTGGGGAGCACATCACCGCCCCCCGACTCCCATCCCACTGCAGTTCCCTGAGGGCACTGGGAAGTCAGAGCTGCCGTCACCTGGCTGCTCTGTCACAGTCAGGTGCAGAGGTCCAGGGACAGATTAGGATAGCTCTCGTGCCACCCAAATACGAGAGGTGCTCAGGAGGCAGATGACAGGCTTTGGTGATGAATCAGATGGGGGTGTTAGGAAGAAAAAGTTGTCAGAAATAACTAACTCACTCCTAGATTTCTGGGCTTAGGCATGTTGCCCACTTTAAGAAGAGGCAGGGAGAGAGTTCGTAGTGAGGGCTGTTTGCACAGAGCATCCTTCTTCAGATCTTACAGGGACATGGGCTGAGAGGGAGAGCCTCGGCCTTGCCTTGTTGTTCTGAGAACAACAGCAGCAAGGAAAGAAGCCACGACAAACAGTGTTGCAAAGATTCCTCACAGACCAGGCCAAAGCTCACATCAGCCAGTCACATGGGTTTGAAGCTCTATTAATCAGTAAGAAATGGATTTGTCCTTGTAAGTGCTACAAAATCTGGCACTTACACCTGAGATGTGAAGGCACTTTTTTTTCCCTCCTCCTTCTTCTTTTTAAAGCAGTGGAAGTTCTGGACAGCCAGGGAGTTTAAATGCACCCCCCTGGACACCCAGCACAGACCTTTTTCCAGAGAGGCATCTCCCAGGTTCCTGAGTGTCGTGAGGAGATGGAGGGGGAGGAGACCCAAAAACGTGTGTCGAAACGAAGACATGAGGCCATAGAAAAGTGCTAGGGCCCTTATGCACAGAGACTATGGCTGCCTGGCAACACATGAGCCTTATCTGGGTGCACGGGCCAGGGACTCCTCTAGGAGCGTGTGCAGGACTTGGAAGGGAACTCAAGGGGAGCTCAGCACTTTTTCAAGGCCGGAAGGGAGGTGGGGAGGCCTGAGGGTGGTCGTAGCTACTAGGTAGAGACACCTGGATTAAACTCAGGTAGTCCACCTCCAGGAGAGAAGCCCTGGTGAAGTGGAGCGAAACAAAAGCCAGCAAGGGTTGGGTGGTAGCGATTATTGGGGTGCAGGGAGAGGGCAGAGCCACTCAGGGGCTGAGTGCTGAATTTTGGAAATTGTCAAAATACAACGGTGGAAACCCACTGCAGGAGTTTCAGGGTGTGAGATTTGCATTCTCCTGTGGCCTCTCCTGTCCCAGCGGGAGAGCAGCCTGGAGCATAGACCAGTGAGGAGGATACTGCAGTGATCTGGGTAGGGGTGATGGTGCTCTGCCTGAATTAACCTGCTTACTAACCGACCGGCTAAACTCCTTAATGCCGCCCTCCCCTTCTCCTTCTTTGCCCTCTTTTCCTCCATATCTGTTGCTCTCTCTGTCCCCCTCTCTCTTCCAGCATTAAGTGGAAGACACAGTGGTAAGAACCCTGCCCTGCTCAGTTTGCGACACCCTGGGCAGACTTTGGCGTTCCTTTCTCTTCACCTCCCAGGCGCCCTCCCTGCGTCCCCCACCTCGGGGTCATCCTTTTCTGTGCTTGCGCGCTGAAAGGGAGCAGCTGCTGGTATCTAGAACAACTCCCAGCTGTTCTTCCAACTTTTCTCAAGTGTTTCTTAAGTGTCAATGCCTCTAATTAGTTAAAATAAGAAGGGGGGTGGTAAACAGAGGAGCACAAGAGAGGCCTAATTTTAGCTGTAGCCAAAAGGACTTTCCCCTAAATACACTGCGATCTCAAAATACTTAGCTAAGCGCATATGTACATGGCAGGCGGAGAATTTAAAGAGCTGCAGAAGTAAAATCCAAAAGCCAAACGGAACAGTCCCTGCCTCTTTGTGCAACTGGATTAAAGAAAGGAATGAAAATAACCGAACCCTTACTCTGTGCCAGGTCTGCACCCAATACTTGGTGTGCAACACCTCAGCAATTCATCTACTCCTGACAGCAACGGGACGACGCAGGGCCTGGTGTCACCTCCGTTTTACAGATGAGGAAACTGAGGCTCAGTGAGGTTGATGTTACTTTGTATGAGATGACACAGCTAACTCAAGAGCCAGGATTTAAACCCATCTAGCCAGAGGAAGATGGGGCCTCAGACCTAGGACAGGCAGGGATTCAAGGCAGGGGATCAGGGCAAAGATCACAGCACTCTGGCCCTCAGGAGGCTCAGAGGCATCACTGCAGGAGTTGGCAGGAATCACTCAGTGCCGTGACTTTTTCCAGTCTTGAAAGCCCTCCTGGCCTTCACAAAATATGCTGGAGGAATGACCAGGGTTGTCAGTAACAATTTACAGGTAGATAAATCACTTGGAGAAAGCCCCCTACCCTCCACTCTGGCGAAAGAGACCACTGCTTTCTGTAATCAGAGAAGATGCCTTGTTTCTAAAGGAATCTGAACTTGCTAATGGCCCCCCTCTCGTTTCTTTAGGTTATGGTAGAAGCTGGGCTCCTTCAGAAAACGGGCCACCTGGTAGGGCTCATCACGTCAACTTCCTTCATCTCAGTTCAAGCTTAAAAGGCCTCTTCACTGGGAAGCTCCCCAGTGAGGTTTTCCACGCACATCTGGAGACTTTCCACAATAGGCCTTTGAAGCGGCCTCAAGTATTCCGGGAAAGTCTGCCTCACTGGGCTGAGGTTTAAAGAGCAGAAGCCCACATTTATTTTTCTTTCCCGCCTTCTTTGACAAAACTCCCCCCAGTGGTTTGTGGGCATTTGCAAAAGCAGCCCTGATTTTTCAGCTCACTTCTTCTAGGGCTGGGATCTTAAAGAAAAAGAACAAAAATAGGGCAAATTCAAAAAGAGCGTTGGTATCACAGAGGTCTGTTTATGTGCTCGGCTTGTCCACCAGGCTCTGAGTCGTGCTTACTCATCTTTGTAGCAGAGACAAAAGGGACTTTGGACTCAAAGACTTGCTCCATCACTTAGCACTGGTGACATTTTGTCGAGTCACTTAAACTGTCTTAGGCTTGGTTTTCTGATCTGTGAAATGCATTCACAGTCACCTGCTTTGTGTGGGGTACTAAACGTTAATGAGGTAGGTTAAGGTAAATCACTGCACATTGTCTAGCATGGATTTTAGCAGGTTTGTGCTGTCCCCTCTGCCAGGTCACTCTCCCTCATACAGGTGGTCAGCTACTCATTGTTTACAGTTCAACTCAGGTGATGGTTTTCTTCTCTGGCAATGCTTTACCTCCCTCTTCCTTAGTCTAGATAAGGTAGGTATCCTCAATGCTTCAAAACCTTCCTATTCTCTGATCCATGGTTTATTGCTATTTCTGTTTAAGTGTATGTCTGTCACGCCACCCATCCCTGTAACAACTATACACAGATGGTGTCTGTCTTTTTCATTGTTGCATCTCTGTATCAAGCACAGTGCCTAGTATATCAATGTGCTCAATGAATATCAGCAGATTATCTACTTAACAACTATTTATTGAGCACCTACTTTGAGTCAGATACTATTCTAGCTTCTGAAGCTATAGCTATGAATAAAACAGACACAACTCCTGCTTTCATAAGTTTACACTCTAGTAGGGAAGTCAGGAAAGACATTAAAGAAATGTACAGAGAGACTTGTTATAACTTCAACATACAAAGAATCTGGATGTCATTACTCCCATCCTTACGATAAGAAAAAAGCTAAAAAAAACTACAAATCACTGATTTTTCTTGGATCAATCAGAGAATTGAGGTTACAGGACAAACCATCATCCTGAAATCTGCACAGACAAGAGAATCCAGATAGTCATATCTGAGACATCTTCTTGGAGCAGAAGCCACCGGAGCCCTAAACCAGTAGGGACACGTCAGTGGTGATTTCAAGTGCTGGGGGCTGAGTATGGATTAATATTAGAGTAAGAAACTTCTGTGGGATGCAGTGTTAGTGGAGGGGGGCTCGCCCTTTCATGGGTTTTAACTCCAGGAACACTACTGGGTTCTCACTGTCAAGAGTCGAGAATGATCCCCTCTTGGCTCTGGCAGAGGGAGGGAAAGAGTAAATGTTATGAAATATGCCAGAATATTCTCTGTAACAAAGGTGTACTCTTAAGAGGAAAATGCTTTAGCAAAACCTCAGCCCTCCCAGGGGAAGGACATCTTTCCAACTCTAGTCTCTACTAGCTTTCCTGTCTCACCTAATGGTGGTGGTGGGGGAGGCTAAGAACATTTGGAAAGGTCATGGTTCAGGGACACAAGCCCACTCAAAGACTGAGATTTAATGAAAAGATTATAGACTTTTTTCCCTTCCCCGCACTTTAAAACCACACCAATAGGACTCCAGTATAATATGGTGGATTACAGCCCAAAGCGCTATAAGATGTGGAGTTTATCTAGGGAGGAGTTCTTAAGAAAGTCCAAAAACTAAAGGGGAGATGAAAACAAGGACAATGGAAGAATCTGAAACCTCTGTCACCTACAACTACAGCAAACATTAAACATAGTCCAATTTCTAACAGAAAATTTCACATAAAAACCTTCTTATCTCAGTGCCTATTAACTGATACATTATGTCCAGGTTTCAACAAAAAAATTAAAAGGCATGCTAAAAGGCAAGAAACAACACCATTCAAAGAGAGAAAGCAAGAATCAGAAACAGACTCAGATATAACACAAATTTGAAATTATCACAGGATTTAAAACAACTATGATTAATAAGCGTTCTAATGGAAAAAAGTAAACCACATGCAAAAACAGGTGGGTATTTTAAACAAAGAGATGGAAACTCTAAGAATCAAAAGGAAATCCTAAAAAAAAATTTTTACAAACACACTAACAGAATGAAGAATGCCTTTGATGGACTTAACAGTAGACAGACGAAGCCAAAGAAAGAATTAGTGAATGTGAAGATAGATCATTAGAAACTTCCCGAAATGAAATGCAAAAAGAAAAATGAATTGGGGGAAAAATACAGAACATCCAAGACCGACTTCAAAAGATGTTTTGAATACGAGAAGAAGAACAAAGAGAGAATGGACCAGAAGAAATGTTTGAAGTTATAATGGCCAAGAATTTTCTAAAATAAATGACAAATGTCAAACAACAGATCCTGAAGTTCAGAGTACACCAAGCTGAATAAATACCAAAAAATCTAAACCTGGGCATATCATAATCAAACTACAGAAAATCAATAACAAAGATAAAATTTTGAAAAAAGCCAAAGGGTTGGAGGGGACCCAACCTTACGTGTAGAGGAACAGAGACAGGAATTACAGTGGATTTTTCAGAAAACTATGTAAACAAGAGAGTAGTGTGAAATACTTAAAGTCTTGAAAGAAAAACCCCACTAACCTAGAATTCTATGTTCAGTGAGATTACCCTTTAAACATGAAGGAAAAAGATAGACTTTCTCAGACAAATAAAAACTGAAGGAATTCACTGAAAAGAGATATGCTCTAACAATCAACGTTAAAAGAAGTTCTTCAGAGAGAAGGAAAATGATATAGGTCAGAAACTTGGATCTATATAAAGAAAGAAAAAGCATCAGAGAAGAAATAAGTGAAGGTAAATTAAAACAATTTATTTTTCTTACTCTTGATTGATATGTAAGATAATTATTTCTTTAAGGTGATAATAGTAACAATGTATGAGGTGATTATAGCATATGGCTGAGTGAAATGAATAACAGCAACATAATAAGGGACAGGAAGAGGAATTGGGAGTACTTCCTTATAAGGTACCTCCACTATACGTAAATGGTATAGTGTTATCTAAAGCTAGACTTAGATTAAACATGTATATTACAAACTCTAGGGCAATCATTAACATTTTTTTAAAAAGAAGCATAATTGATATGCTAAGAGAGCAGATAAAATGGAATTATATAAAATCCCTAATGAAAACCTGAGAAGCCTGAGGGAGAAAAAAGAGAAAGAAAGAATAAGTGTGACAAATATAAAATAGTTACAAATATGATAGATAATAATCCAACTATATCAATAATCACTTTATTTTATCTTTTTATTTATATATTATTTAATTGTAAATGTTGCTATTGATAATATGTTTAATTTAATTTATGGGGCTACCTTATAACTTGAATTTGTGTAGTATATGGAGCTTAAAATTTATATAAAGACCTAAATATATTGCTTTTTTGTTCATCACTGGAAGACTGCTTGTGTCATTCTGACTGAAATTACAAGCCAAAACACTGGCTTGATTGTGAATAGATGAGATGTTAATATAGGCTACAAAAGAAGTTGTATGAGACTGACTAAAAAGGTAAATGCTTCTTCTAGATGAAAATGTCCCTCATTCTTATGGCTCCTGATAGTTAACTTTGTTTATTTCGTTTTGTTTTGTTTTATTTACTTATTTAATTTTCAATAATCACTTTAAATGTGAATGATCTAAATATACCAATTAAAAGAAAGTTTCCCAGAGTAGATAAAAAAACAAATCATACAAGAAACTCACTTCTAAATAGAAAGACTTAGATAGGTTAAAAGTAAAGGGATGGAGAAAGCTATACCATGCTAACACTAATCAAAATAGAGCTACGGTAGCTACATTAATTTTAGACAAAGAAGATATTGGAGATAAAGAGGGACATTACATAATGATACATTCTCTAAGAAAACAAAACAATCCTTACTGTGTATGCATCTTAACAACAGAATGTTAAAATACTTGAGGGGAAAAAAACTACATAGAACTACAAGGAGTAATAGACAAATCCACAATTATAGTTGGGGACTTCAATTCTCTCTTTTCAGTAATCAATAGCTCAAGCAGGGAGAAAATCAGTGAGGATATAGTTGACATGAGCAGCACTATCAAGCAACTTGGATCAAATTGATACATAGAAAATACTCCATCAACAACAGTAGAATACAAATTCCTCCCAAAGTCACATGGTACTTCCATTAAGCTTCACCTTATTCTGGGTGATAAAAGATACTTTAACAAATTAAAAGAACAGAAGTAATAAAAAGTATGTTTTCAGACCAAAATGGAGTTAAACTAGAAATCAGTATACAAGCTTAATATACAAAAGGCAATTGCTGTCTAGCAATTACCATTAATGAAAAATTGGAATTTGAAATAAAGAATATCATTTATAATAACATGTTGCAAAACCCAAAATACTTAGGTATAACTCTAACAAAAATATACAGGATCTATATGTGTAAAACTATAAAACTCTGATGAAAGAAATGAAAGAAGATCTAAATAAATGGAGATATAATCTATGTCCATTAATTAGAAAACTCAATATTGTTATGATGACAAATTCTCCCAACTTGATGGATAGATTTGACACAATATTAATTGAACTCTTAGCAAAATATCTTGTAAATGTTGATAAAATGACTCTAAAAATTTATATGGAAAGGTAAAAGACCTAGATTAGTCAACATAATACTAAAGGAAAAGAACAAGGTCAGAGGACTGACACTACCCAACTTCATAATTTATTATAAAGCTACAATTATCAAGATGGTGTGGTATTGGTGAAAGAGTAGACAAATAAATCAGTGGAACAAAAGACAGAACCCAGAAATAGACTCACACAAATAGTCAACTGATCTTTGACAAAGGAATAAAGGCCATTCAATGGATATTGGATAATCTTTTCAACAAATTATGTTTGAACAACTCAACATTCACATGCAAAAAAATGAATCTAGATATTAACACTATACCTTTCATGAGAATTAACTCAAAATGAATCACAGATATATATAAATGTAAAACACAAAACTATAAAACATCTAAAAGATAACAGGAGAAAATGTAGGTGACCATGAGTTTGGTGAGGAGTTTTTAGATACAACACTGAAAACATAATCCCTGAAAAAAAATTGATAAATTGAATCACTAAAATTTAAAAACTGCTCTGTGAGGGTTTTAAGAGAATGAAATAATAAGCCACAGACTTGGAGAAAACACATATCTGATAAAGAACTTGTATTCAAAATATACAAAGAACTCTTTAAACTCAACAATAAGTAAAAATGAGCAAAAGATATGAACATATCTTTCATGAAAGAGCTACAGATGGCAAATAAGCATATATAAAGATACTTGACATCATTTGACATTAGAAAATTGTGAATTAAAGCTTAGTAGCTCATTTTTTTATTTACATATTACAATAGTGATATTCAACTACACACCTATTAGAATAGCTAACATACAAAAAACGGACAATGACAGATGCTAAAATGATGTGGAAAAATAAGAACTCTTAGTCTGTGCTGTTGGAAATGATAAACCATACAGCCACTTTAGCAGTTTATCACAAAGCTAAACTCAGTCTCACCATACCACCCAGCAATTGTGCTCTTAGCTGTTTACCTAAATGATTTGAAAACTTACATCCACACAAAAACTTTCATGTGACTATTCATAGCGTTTTTAGTCACAATCACCAAAACTAGCGGCAATTAAGGCTATGTTAAATAGGTGAATGGATAAATAAACTGGTACATCTTCACAGCGGAACATTATTCAGCAATTAAAAGAAATCAGCTATAAAGCCATGAGAAGACATGGACTAATCTTAAATGTTGATTACTAAGTGAAAGGAGCCAGTCTGAAAGGTTACATACTGCATAATTCCAATCATGTGATATTCTAGAAAAGCCAGAACTGAAGAGGCAATAAAAAGATCAGTGATTGCCAAAGGCTTAGGGGAGGGGAAGGAGAGTTAGACAGGTGAGGCACAGGAGACTTAATTTCTAGGGTGGTGAAACTACCCTGTATGATACTGTAATTGTATATACATGACCTGATGCACTTGTCAAAACCATTGAATGTTATAGCACAAAAGTGCACCTTAATGTGTGCATTAAAAAAATTCAGCAGGTGGGGAAATCCCATGACGGAACACACGTGACAAAAAATCCAGCTGTATTACCAATGTCTGAAACATTCTCACGGGGGCGGGGTGTGAGAGGATAAAGTGCCAACCTACGTCACTTTGGAAATGAGGAGCGTCTGCAAAACTAAAGGCAAAAGCCCCCGTAAAACTGTATATAAGTACTGTCTTCTATCAGCAGTCCCCAATCTTTTTGGCACCAGGGACTGGTTTCGTGGAAGACAATTTTTCCATGGGGGTTGGTGGGTGGGTGTGCAGAGCTCAGGCAGTGATGTGACCGCTTGCTGCCCACCGCTCACCTCCTGCTGTGCGCAACCCCCTCCTCCGCCCCGCCTTTCCTGCCTTTCATGGAAGACAATTTTTTTCCATGGATGGGGGAGCAAGGAGGGACTGGCAGAGCTCTGTGGCCTGGTCCCTAATAGGCCGGGGATCAGTACCAGTTCGCAGTCTGGGGGTTGAGGACCACAGCTCTAGTTGATAAAGTTGTATCCTGCTAGGGTGTGGGTTAACAATTTTGATATTTCTATACTGGAACTGAACAATTAAGTAAATGGATGGCAGATGGTGGGAGCCAGGTTTCCCACTATTTGAGTGGGAGTTTACAGATAAGCAAGGGGAGAGAGCAAGAACAGTCCATGTGGTAATGGATTACAGTTGGAAACCAGTATAAATTTATGTTTAGCTTAATATAGATAGAGATGATTACACAGGGAAACATTTGTAGATGCGGGCATATACACAGGTTAGAATACAAAGCTGTAATATTAAAATCAGCTTGGTACTGGCACAAAAACAGAGCCATTGACCAGTGGAACAGAACTGAGAACCCGGATATGAAACCATCCACATATAGCCGTCTAATCTTTGACAAACCAGACAAAAACATACACTGGGGAAAAGAATCCTTATTCAATAAATGGTGCTGGGAAAACTGGATAGCCACATGTAGAAGACTGAATCTGGATCCACACCTCTCA
>CAUYSK010118075.1:0-17028 GCA_963575035.1 Avahi laniger
TGCTTTAAAAACAACACAAATATCTCAAGACTTATTTTTAATTAATATACTTTATTTATTAGAGCAGTTTTAGTTTTTATAGAAAAATCGAATGAGAAATACAGAGGGTTTCTGTACTTGCCTATCTGATTTTCCTGATAACTAACATCTTGCATTAGTGTGGTACATTAATTATAATTGATCAACCAATATTTATACATTATTAATAAATAAAATTTATAGTTTATTTTAAAGTTCACACCTTGTTTTGTACAGGTCTGTGGGCTTTGACAAATACATAATGTCCTGTATTTGTCATTACACTGTCAAATATAATAGTTTCATTGTCCTAAAAATCCTCTATGCTCTGCCTGTTCATTCTTTCTTCTACCCAAGCTTCCTAGCAACCATTGATCTTTTCACTGTCTCTTAGTTTTGTCTTTTCCAGAATGTCATATAGTTGGAAGCCTATAGTATTTAGCCTATTCAGATTGGCCTCTTTCACATGGCAATATATATTTAAAATTCTTCTATGTATTTCATGACTTGATCATTTCACTTTTTTTGCTGAATAACATTCTATCATATGGATGCATCAAAATTTGTTCATCCATTCACCTTTTGAAGGACAGTTTGTTGCTCCCAAGTTTTTTTTAGCAATTATGAATAAAGCTGCTTTAAACATTTTGGTGCAAATTTTTGTACAAATTTTCAACTCATTTGAGTAAATACCCAGGACTGTGACTGCTGGAACATATGGTAATACTCTTTAGCTTTATAAGAAACTGCCAGATTATGTTTAAAAGTAGCTGCACCATTTTTCATTCACATCAGCAATGAATGAGAGTTCTTGTTGCTCCACAACCTGAACAGCAATCGGTGGTGTCAGTGTCTTGGATTTTAGCCATTCTAATAGGTATAGTGGTATCTCATTGCTGTTTTAATTTGCAATTCCCTAATGACAGAAAAGATGCTGTTAAGCATCTTTTTATATGATTATTTGCCATTTGTATATCTTCTTTGGTGAGGTATCTGTCCCCATATTTTAATTAAGTTATTAATTTTCTTTTACTTGAGTTTTAGAAGTTCTTTGTATATTTGGATAAAAGTCTTTTATCAGATATGTGTTTTGCAATTTTTTTTTCCTAATCTGTGGCTTGTGTTTGCATTCGCTGAACAGCTCATTTGCAGAATAAAATACAAATTATTATTTTTTCTTTCATTGATAGAGTTTTGATGTTGTACATAGAATATCATCCCCAAACTCAAGGTTACCTAGATTTTTTCCTATGTTATCTTCTAGGAGCTTTATAATTTTGTATTTAAAATTAGGTCTATGATTCATTTTGAGTTAATTTGTTTGATATGTGTAAGATCTGTGTCTAAATTTTTTTTTCATGTGCATGTTACAACATCATTTTTCCTTTAAGTTTCCTTTTTCCATTGAATTGTCTTTCTTCCTTCATCAAAAATCATTTGACTATGTATGCGTCACTCTATTTCTGGGCTTTCTAGTCTGTTCCCCTGATGAGTTTATGTATTCTTTCACCAATACCACAGTGTCTGCATTACTTTGGCCTCATAATAAATCTTGAAGTCAGACAGTGTTAGTCCTCTAACTTTGTTTTTCTTCACTATTGTGTTTTCTATTCTTAATCTCTTGTCCTTTGGTATAAGCTTTAGAATCAGTTTGTCAATATTCATAAAATAATTTGTTAAGATATCGATTGAGATTGCATTAAATCTTTAGGTTAAGTTGCAAAGACCTGACATCTTAACAATATTGAGTCTTGCTATTAGTGTTCCTGGAGCATCTTCATTTATTTAAATCTTCTTTGATTTCTTTCATCAGAGTTTTATAGTTTTCCTCATATAGATCTTGCACTTATTTTGTGAGGTTTATACCTAAGCATTTGAACTTTTTTGCTGCTAATATTAATGATAGGATTTTATTTCAAATTCCGTTTATTTCTTGCTGGTATATAGAAAAGCAATTGACTTATGTATATTAACCTTGTATCCTGCAACTTTGCTATAATTGTTATTAGTTTCAGGTGTTTTTTTAAAAAAAGTTTTGATTCTTTGGGATTTTCTACATAAACCTTTATATCATCTATGAACAAAGATATTTATCTCTTCCTTCTTAATTGCCATAATTTTTATTCCCTTTTCATGACTTACTGCATTAGCTAGGCCTTCCTGTAGGATGTTGAATAGTCATTCCAAGAAAAGACATCCATGTCTTGTTCTAATCTCAGTGTGGAAGCATTTAGTTTCTCACCATTAATATTATGCTAACTGTTAGTTTCTTGGTAACATTGTTTACCAAGTTGAGAAAATTCGCCTTTGTTTCTTGTTTTCTGAGAGCTTATCATAAAATGTTATTAGATTTTATCACATACCTTTTGTAATCTATTTATGTGATAGTATGATTTTTCTTCTTTAGCATGCTAATATGGTGGATTATATAAATTGATTTTTGAAAATTGAACCAGTCTTACATACTGATATAAATCTCAATTGTTCATGGTGTATAATATTTTTACACATTGCTAGATTCATAAGGCTTATATTTTGTTAATGATTTTTGCATATGTGTCCTTGAGAAATGTTGACCTATTTTATAACTTTCTTGTAATGATTTTGTCTGGTTTTGGTACTAGGGTAACAACAGCCTCATGGTATAGTTAAGAGGTGTTCCCTCTGCTTCTGCTTTCTGGAAGAAATTGTAAAAAATCTGTATTATTTTTTCTTTAGAATTTACCAGTGAAGCCATATAACCTGGTGCTTTCTGATTTGATTATTGATTACTGATTCAATTACTTTAATAGACATAGGTCTATTCATATTGTTTATTTCTTGTATGGATTTTGATAGACTGTATCTTTCAAGAAATTGTCCATTTCATCTAATTTGGGGCATACAGTGCTCCTTAATGTATCTTTATTATTGTTTTAATTTCCATGAGATCATTAGTGATGGCCTTCCTTTCATTTCTGATAAAAGAATTATTTCTTTTCTCTATTTTTCTTTGTTATTCTGACTAATGTTTTATCAATTTTATTTTCTTTTAAAGAACAAGCTGTAAGTTTGGTTGATTTTTTTTTTTTTCTATCAATTACTTGTTTTTAATTTAATTGATTTCTTTTGTAATTTAAATTCTTTTTCTTTGTGCTTACTTTGGATTTAATTTGTGTTTTTTTTCCTAGTTTTGTAATGCAGAAACTTAATTTTTTGATTTTAGATCCTTCTTTTCTAATATATGTATTCAATGCTATAAAGTTCTATGTGAGTACTGTTTTCACTGCATCCAATAAATTTTTACATTTTATTTTTGTTTTCATTTAGTTCAAACTATTTTTAAACTCTTTAACCCATGTATTATTTAGAAGTGCAATTTTTAATCTATAAGTAATTTTTAGTCTAATTGCATTGCCAACTGAGGGCAAACTTTGTGTATTTCCTATTTCTTTTAAATTTATTAAGATATATTTTATAGCCCTAAAATTAATCTTTCTTGGTGAATGGTCCATACTGTCTTGAAAAGAATTTGTATTCTGCTGCTGTGGATGAAATGGTCAATATATTTTTATTAGATACAATAGATGATGGCACTATCCAGTTGATCTATATCCTTCCTGATTTAGGGTCTGCTGAATCTGTGAATTAGTGATAGATTGAAGTTGAGGTTTCCAGCTATAATAGTGGGTTCGTCTATTTCTCCTTACACTTATATCATTTTTGCCTCATTTTCTTTTTTTTGGGACAGAGTCTTACTATTGCCCTGAGTAGAGTGCCCTAGGGTCAGCCTAGCTCACAGCAACCTCAAACTCTCGGGCTCAAGCAATCCATCTGACTCAGCCTCCCGAGTAGCTGGGATTACAGGCATGCTCCACCATGCCCCAGTAATTTTTTCTGTATATTTTTAGTTGTCCAGCTAATTTCTTTCTATTTTTTTTTTTTTAGTAGAGATGGAGTCTCACTATTGTTCTGGCTGGTCTCGAACTCCTGAGCACAAACGATCCATCCGCCTCAGCCTCCCAGGGTGCGAGAATTACAGGCGTGAGCCACTGCGCCCGGCCTGCGTCACATATTTTGATGCTATACTCTTAGGCACATACATATTAAGAATCATTATGTTTTCTTGAAGATTTATCTCCTTTACCATTAATGCTCCTTTCAATCTCTGATAATTTTCCTTGTTGTAAATTTATATTTGTCTGAAATTAACATAGCTACCCAAGCTTTCCATTGATTAGTCTTAGCATGCTATATCTTTCTGCATTCCTTTACTTTCAATCTATGTGTCCTTGTTTTTAAAATGAGTTTCTTATAAAAACACACATAGTTGGATCTAGTTTTTTTAAACTTTTAATTGACAAATAATAACTATATATTATATAGTACAATGTGACATACTACACATATACGTATGCATTGTGTAATGATTAAAATTAATATATCTATCGCTTCACATAGTTATCATTTTTCATAGTGAGAACACATTTACTTTTTTATTAATTCTAAAATGTACAGCACACTACAAGTAACTATATTAACTATGCTAAGTAAATGTTCTCAAAAATTTATTTTTCCTGTTTAACTGAAATTTTGTCTAATCCTTTGACCAATATCTCCCAATTCCACCCCTCCCCCCCCCCGCCAACTCTCACCTCTGGTAACCACCATTCTACTCTAGTTCTATGAGTTCAACTTTTTTAGATTACACATATAAACGAGATGTGAAGTATTTTTCTTTCTGTGCCTCACATTTCACTTAACATAATGTCCTCCAGATTCATCTGTGTTGTAGCAAATGACAGAATTCCCTTCTTTTTAAGACTAAATAATATTCCATTGTGTATACATACTCCCTTTTATTTCTTTTTTTAATCCACCATGATAATTTCTACTTTTAATTTATGTAAATAATTATGGATATAGTTGGTTTGATAGCCACCTTATTTTTAACTATTTCTAATTATTATCATTTTTCTTTGATTATTTTTTCTTTTCATCCACTTTTTTCTTTCTATACGATTACATTTCTCTCCTCTCTTAACACATCAGTTATTCTCCTTTTAAAAATAAATTTTTAGTAATTTCCCTAGAGTAGAAAAGACATATTTACAACTACTAAGTCTAGTTTCAAATAGCATTATAGTATTTTCATTGCTAGTGAGGTTGCTTATAACAGCATTTGCAATTCCTTCCTCCCATCTCTTATAAAATCACTGTGGTTCATTTCACTAACTATAAGCTTTAATTACCTAATACCTTGCTATTATTAATTTTCAATAAACATTATTATGAAGAATTGAGAAGAGTATTGGGTATATAATGCCCCTTTGAGGTCTCTAACTTATTAAGTAGCTTAACATCTGATCTGAGCAAGCAAATTGGTAATTATGTGCTGAACTGGTACACTTTTAAACTGTCTTGGTTACCTCATAATTCTATTCAACAACATCACACATCTAAAAAACATCTGAGTGTTCAATGCTATGATTGACATAAATATTTAAATTTAAAAATATTTATCTGTAAGAGCATTCAAAATATCAAAGATTTCATGTCTTACCTCAAATCATTACTTGATTATTTCTTTCCAAAAAGAAACATAACCTTTAATAAAATAGCAACAATATTTCTGATGTCTATTTATATTTAGGATTTATTTTAGTTCATGTAACAAAGTGGTGAATTTAAAATTAGTTATCACCTTTAAAATTCAGTCACAGAACACATGAAATGCACTTGCAAGTGAGATAAAGTTAGGTGTGATTCTCAGGCATTTTTGAGATTATCTACATTTTTTTTTTAAATCAGAGTATGAACACATTGCTCAAGATAACTGAGAAAAGGAAAACCAGAGTATGGTCACAAGTTTAAGAGTTATTCATAGCAGTAAAAATTTCTTACTCTTTGAAATAATCTCTTCAGTATCCACTTTCATTTTTCTTAGAACCTGTTAGTTTTTATTTTTTCTGAGATATATTTTGCTGACAGGCCACTGGAAAAACTTTACTATTTTTTTATAAACCTTAGAACTTCAGAAATAGACTGAAAAATTCCAGAGAAAATTTATTTTTTTTTATTTCAGCATATTATGGGGGTACAAATGTTCAGATTACATATATTACCTTTGCCTCACCCAAGTCAGAGCTTCAAGCATGTCCATCCCCCAGAGGGTGCGCACCACACCTATTAGGTGTGTATATACCCAACTCCTTCTCCCCCCTCATGAATACATGTAGTGCTTGTTTTTCCATTTTTGTGATACTTCACTTAGTAGAATGGGCTCTAGCTCTTTCCAGGATAATATAAGATGAAATGCAGTGCACTCTTACCCATACAATGACCAAAAAAGGTGAAGTCTTAGCAACCAAATGTTGAGTATGGAATAAAATTGTATAAAATATTTAATTTTACTTTATATCTAGCTTCAGAAACTTAGAAACCCAATTCATTCTGGTATTCCTCTTTGAAGTTCTAGCTTCCATTTAGTTTATGGAGATGATGTTTCTACTTTGTTGCTAGAAAATGTAAAAATATTTATCATTCAGATAAGTGTCTCATAAATAATTATATTTAAACATCCCTAATGTTATCTATACATAGTATAAGAGTACACCTAGCAAATTTTAGTATGTCATTTTGTTTCATAATTAAACATTCAAATTAAGAGAGTAAATAAAATAATGGCAAAAATGTTATCTTACTGTTGAATGCTGTATGAAAAATTAAATCAATAGTGATAAAGCAACACCCGTCTACCCCAAGCCAAGAAAATAGTGTCAGTGGGGACACTGATGACTAATTACACAGCAGAATAGATTTTATAATGAAGAATAATTATTTATTCCTGTGGCCTACGATTCAGTACCAGATCAACAATAGAGATATTATTAAGTATAAAATAATTTTTTAGGTTCTTTAATAATAAAAATATATTTTAAAATAAAACATCATGAAAATTAAACAATATGCACGCAAAATACTTAACATAATATCTGTAACTATAATTTTTAGTGATACTTTTTTAGAATACTTTTAACTTTTTATTTAAATATGCTTTCTCTAATTTTTTCCACAGTAAAAAATATACATTTTCAATTTATAAATATAATTTGGTCATTGAAGAAACATAAAACCAATTTGGGAAAAAATAAGAAAAAAATCTTCCGCCATTGCGAGTCACTTTATAGTGATAATGAATCTTCATCACCATTTTGAAATATAGATGAATCTCTCACAATCTATTCTTTGAGATGCTAACTTTGATATCCCCAAATTTGGAAAATATGAATGAATGGAGCACTTGTGGTTTATCAAGAACATTACTCTTGTTGCTCTTGGCCAATTTATTGCATATTTGCCATAGAGCACCTGTCCTGGAAATCCCAGAAAAATGTAAGAGACATTGTATGCATACAGTTTTAAGTTTACTTTTACATTTTGTTGGCTGTTTATGACAAAAGGAATACCATGTCTTCCCCAAATATATTGAGGTTCCTCCTTAGTCAACAGAAACATTATATTTTCCAGCCTCTATTCTTTCTTTTCATGCAGTTAGTTGGTAGTATCTGACAAATTTCTGTTTAATAAAATATGAGAAGAATGAATATACACTACAACCATATTTGGATTGTAACCACTCCCTCAGACAATACTTAATTTCCTTTCTTTCTCCCTGGCTGCAACCTCACAGGCCATGTATTAAGGAAATCAGCTTAACAGGATGAAAAGATGGACAGAGTATGGTTTCCTAATGGCAACCATATTGGACTGCTACATGAATGAGTACTAAACCTTCAGTGTTAAATCACTGAAAATTTGGAATTATTTTTTGATATAGCAGCTAGCCTTATATACCCAAAGCCTATATAATCCAGTTTAATTTACATAAGATATTATATGCAGTGTTGAGATGTAATTCAGTGTCTTTCAAAGATGTAATTGAAATTGAACTTTAAAAATATAATAAAGTGAGAATAAAAACATCTAGTTTTTGTTAATATATTTTAGTACTATAACACAAAGTGCATATTATCCCACAATTATAGTTTGTCTATACTTGTTCTACAGACATGCCATGTAGATATTTTACTCTGATTAATAACTTTCTGTAATTATAAGTCAGAGATAAACAAAGAGTGAGATTGACTTTTTGCTTATATCTTAAATAAAGGAAAAGTCATTTGAAAATTATATAAGGAGGAAATATAAAACTTTTTCTTACTCCCATATTTTTATTTATTTAATTAAAACATAAGATACAGCCTAGGAAACACTTTTGGTATATCTTTAAATTTAATATATTCAATAATGCAGAATTAGAATTATTTTGTATGCATCAATGTCATCATCTTTAGCCTACGAATTTACTTGCCATAGGTAAGTCTTATTAGAAAATCAAGAATTTGTTTTTAATTTTAATGGTAGTAAAGCATAAGCCATTTCAGTAGTGTTTTTCCTTTCAGTACAGTTTATAAATATAACTTTTTATCACAGTAACTATGTAATTGTAATTGTCATCAATTAAATAAAATATATTTCCAATTTTATAATATTACTTATAGAGAAAACACCAATACAAGTGTAAATCTACTCCAAGCCATAGTGATATAAATGTTGACTAGGGAAGTATAATCTATTCAGCCATATATATTGTATCTAACATATACATAATATTGTTCAGTATATACTATGAATTATAAATATGATACATGGAAGTTTATTTGTAAAGACTCATCCAAAGCTCCTAACATATTTATTTCCATAGACAATTTGTGATGAGCAGGCCAAATGATATTTATGTCTTAATTAGGTAAGAAAAGAGACTGTGCTTTCATTTAAAAACAACTCTCCATGGGAAGACAAATAGATAATGCACTATGCAATTATGCATATTTCCATCAGTAGGATGGCTCTAAAATTTGATCTCAGTCACTAGTACAATGACAATTCCTTAACATAAGCATCAGCCAAGAAAAGCTGTTGCTGTGAGTAATACAGAGAATGAAAACTATGTAATGTCCATATTTATCTGTAGACTTTTACAATTCAGAGAGATTGTGTAAAAAAAAATCTGTTGCTTTCACACTTTACTATGTGCACGAAGCCCAATTATAATATTGTCTCTTTTTCTATTTGAATGTGTCAGTTTTCATATTATGACTTTCACACCTGTACTAGCTAAGATTAAACAGCCATGTCATCTGAGACCACCCGGCAACTAAACTGTGAAAATTAATTTCAATTTCACCTAAGCCCAACCACATGCTGTTTTCTTATTACTCTCATACCAGGATATCTGTGACTTTCTCCTACCAAATGGCTCATTTATTATTATAGAAAATATTCTAAAGATTTGTGGTGACAAATTGCATCTCATATTTCACTATAAGTTTAATAATCACATTTCATGTTTATGGGAGTGTATTATGAAATTGCTTTTATAGTTTCTCACTGACAATGTTTAACCCAAAACCTCCTAATGATAAATATTAAACTCTTGATAGTACTTCGGCTAGCTGGCAATATGTGTGGTAACATAAACTTATATATGCCTTATTTAAGTATTTAGTAATTTTAGAAAGAGTGTTTCAAAATAAATGAAACAAAATTTGACAAAACTGAAAGAAGAAATAGAAAAATCACAATCACAGTTTGAGATTTAATAGTACTGCCTTTATTAACTGAAATTAAAAAAGCAGACTATGACGTTACAAGGCAACTACAGCTCAATATGAGTTTGTGTGTGTGTACATATATGTATGTATAAATATATGATATATTGCATATATATGAAAATTTTTATAAAATATTCAAATTATAATGCACTGATATATAAAAATAATACCATACCAAGTAGAGTTTATCCCATCAATTAAAGTCTACTTTTACTTTCAAAATAAATCAATTCAATCCACCATATTAACAAAATTAGTGAGAAAAAAATGATCATTTCACCTGATAAAATTCATTACCATTCAGGTAAGAGTTCTCTTAATACCAGGACAAGAAAGAAAATTCCTTATCCCCATGAAGAGTAACACAAACAAAAAATCTAGAGCTAATATTATACTTAATAATAAATATCAAATATTTTCACCTGAAAATCAGGAACAAGGCAAGGATCAACATCTGAACTCCCTCCCATTTTTAGTCAATGTTATACTGTGATCCTAGACAATGCAATGAGAGACAGAGATAGAGATAGAGGGTCAGGGAGAGAGAGAGAGAGACAGAGAAAAGGAAAAAATGAAGAATGCAGGTTAAACCTCTTTTATTTGATTTTAGGATATGATTAAGTATATAGAAAATCCTAAGGAACCTACCAAAAAAGTTTATTAAATTTAATAAAATCCACTATTACCTTAGCAAGTTATAAGATGTTAGGTCCATGCACAAAAACCACTTATATATCGTAAAAAAATAATTTATATATAGTTTCTAGAAACTATAAAAAATTGGACTTTTTTAAATCCAAAACTTAAACAACATTAAATATTTAGGAACAAGTTTTACTATATATGTGCAAGGTCTTTAAACTGAAAACTATAGAATATTATTGAGGGAAAGAAACAAGTAACAAAAATAAACCAAGATATATACCTTATTATTGGGTTGGAAGAGAGTATAGTCAAGACATAACTTTCCTCAAGACAATCTATAGAATCCTTTCAATGCCAATCAAAATCCCAGCAAACTTCTGTAGAAATAGATGAGATTATTACATAATATATATGGAAATTCTAAGAACATAGTGTAATGAAAACAATTTTGAAAATAAAGACAAATTTAGAGAACTAACACTGTCTACTTCAATGAAATTCTATAAAACTACAGTAATCAAGACAGTATGGTATTGGTATAAGAATAGACATGAATCAATGAAACAGAAAAGAGATTCCAGAAATGGATGCATACTTATACAGTCAGTTAATATTAAGCAAATGTATCTAAGTAATTCAATAAGATGAATCTACTACTTTCAACAAATTGTGCTGCAATAACTGAATATTCATATAGATAAATAATCCTCAAACCACACCATACACTAAAATTAACTTGAAATTAGATCACAGGACTAAATATAAAAGCTAAGACTATAACATTTAGAAGAAAACATTGGAGAAATCTTCATAATATTAGCTTTTAGAAAAAGATTATTTTTAACCAAACCCCAAAGCATGAACCATAAAAACATAGTTCAAATGCATCCATTAAAATTTAAAGCATCTGCTCTTTGAAAAATATTTCTGAGAAACTGCCAAAAGCCAAAAGACTTATATTCAGAATATTTTTAAATCTTACAGCTCAATAATAAAACTACTAACCCAGTTAAAAATAGGCAAATGCTTTGAACAGACACTTGACTTGCCCTTCCCCCAAAAATACACACACACAAATGGCCAATACATATTTGAAAATGAGCTCAATATTACTAATCATGAGACAAATGCAAATTAAAACTGAATGAAATACTACTGTAAACTTACTAGAATAGAAAAAATTAAGGAGATGAGCAATATCAAAAATTGATGAAAATGTGAAAGAACTGGAACTTTTGGGAAACAGTTTGGAAATTTCTTTTAAAATTAAACATACACCTACCATACAACCTAATAATTCTATTCCTAGGCATTTATTGAAAATATCAAGAACATAAAAGATTTTCCAAAATGTTTAATAAGATAATGCATAAAAAATTGTATTATGATGCATACAACGGGATACTACTCAGCAATAAAAAAAGGACTATGGATACAGGCAGTTGAGGAATGAATCACAACAAAACATTTGTTGTTTATTAAAAACCAGAAAAAAATAATACATACTGAATGAGTCCATTTATATGAATTCTGAAACAGGTAAAATTAATCTTTAGTGATAGAAATGAGATCACTGGTTTCCTGAACAAGAGATTAGCAAGTTAGTGGGAAAAAGGAATGTGGGGATGATCTTGAAATGGGTCAAAGGGAATTAATTATTTGGGTTGATGGAATTATTTATATGTTGTTTTGGTGGTGGTTATTTGGGTATGTAACTCTGTTACAACTATTATAAATATAATGTATACTTAAGAGGGGTCATCTGTTTCAAAAAGTGATCTAATATGTATGAAATGCCAAACTGAGACCATATCTCAGTAAAGATTTCAAGAGGAACCAGTTTTACAACTTTTACAGAATAAAATTTTCTCATGTAAGGGAATAGAATGACTAAGAGAATGATAAGTAAGAGAGCATGATTTTGTATTTGGAAGATTCTTTAAAGAAAATTGTTTTCATACCGTAATTCCTTACCGCTACCATATTTACACACTAAACAGAGAATGGGGGTGGTGGTGCCTGCCTTTAAATGTAAATTGAAGAAGACAATTTGGAAAGCTTGGTAAATATGATGTGATTAGATGTTGCTTTGGGTTGAATTGTGTCCTCCAGAAAGGTATGTTGAAGAACTAACCCCTGGTACTTATGAATGTAACCTTATTTGAAATAGAGTCTTTGCAAACAAAATCAAATTAAGATTTTTGGGGCTCTGAAAGTATCATACTGGCCTTCAAACTGTGTCCCTTGGGAGTAGCAAATGCAGATAAGAGCTTTTCTGAAGTTCTCCTGTCTACCCTAAATGCTAGATCCTCTAGAAGATACTCAACTGTTGTAAATCCCTTACCTGGATATCTCATCAGCTAGGAGAGATGGATGCACATGAAAGGAAGAAAGACTAGAGTTCAATACACCCAGATCCCGGCCAAACTTTGTTCTTCCAGCCCATTCATCTACCCTAAAAATCATTTCTTCTTCCTCAAAAATTGCCTAAATATCCCATTTTGCTGTCTCTTCTGAAGATGGCATATAAGCTTCTAAATCTCACTGGGTTATTGGATGCTCACTTTAATCTCCCATGATGCCCCTGTACATGTAATAAATGTACATGTCTTTTATCTTGTTAATTTGTCTATTGAAAATTACTCAGACCCAAATATCCAAGCCCCAGGGGGGAAGAGAGGGTTCTTTCACCCCTACAAGATGAGACCATTAGGATGGGCCCTAATTTAATATGATTCTGGTCCTTAAGAGAAGAGAAGCATAGATATAAGAGGGGGGAACACCATGTGACAACAGAGGTAGAGATGAAGTGCTGCAGGTGCAAGACAAGGGTCAAAAAGTATTTCTAGGAACAAGGAAGAGGAAAATAAGGATTACCCCTTGTAAATTTCAGAGAGAACATGGCCCTGCTAACACCTTAATTTAATTGTGGCCTCCAGAACAACAGGACAATAAATTTCTGTTGTTTTAAGTCACCCAGTTTATGGTATGTTGTCACGTCAGCTCCAGGAAAGAAAGAAAAGATATTTTCATGAACTAGATTATAACTTTCATAGAGGAAATCTAAGAAGATTAGATTTTTGAATAGTTATTCCAATGACTGGTATAAGGGGCAGGTTGCTTCCATATTGGAGTTAGATTGTACTCTCAGATTTAATCAGGCCAAAGATAGTGTAAATACTGATATTTCCTGTGGAGTACATGTGATCCATTTGGGAGACAGCCAGGAGGAAGTCAAGTTCTGCTTAAGCCAAGAAGACTGTCTTCAGGGAAGACGTAGGATTTGTGTGGACTGGATTGCTAATAAGAGATCAAAACTTGAATGGAAATCAAATATTCCGTGTCTGATAATTACATCATGATGAGATATGATGTGAAAACAATATACTAAGACCCAAAAACAACATTGCAGCTTATTCCTTCTAGAAAGCACCATCTACTGCCTAGGAGGTCAATTTGCATACCTTTTATAGTATGTACTGACTCAGTCATACAGTGTGTGGTTGATTTTCACCCACAAGCACCACGTACTGTCTCAGCTATTAAACCGGGCATGCCATTACAACTCACGCTGTTAAGAAGACCACAGGGATGGGGAAAGAGAAAAGATTTCAAAATGTCCATCTTCCCTCATCAGATAGAGGCAGTGAATATGCCCACGTAGTTCACCACTCCTATAGCTTACAAACAACTAGCAACTGAGAAAACCACCACACCAACGAAGTCCATAAACAAGGCAACCATCCAGATCCTAGATAGCCGTTAAAGCACTCACAAGCAAAGCCAAAGCTTCTGACCCAACATATGCTACAAACACAATTGTACAAGTGAGACGAGGGGAAAAAGCCCTGTCTAAACAGAAGAAAATCCAAAAATAAGAAGCAATAGCTGCCCCAGATGAGAAAGAATCAGTGAAAGAATTTCAGAAGTATGAAGAATGAGAGCAAAAGGCCACCCTGAAAAAGGAATACCAGCTCTGTAGCAAAATAAACCAATCAAAATCAGAATATTGAAATGACAGATAAAGAATTCCAAATATGGATGATAAATAAACTCAATGAAATAGAAGAGAAAATGGAAAACCAACACAAAGAAACCACAAAAGAATTCAGGAAATGAATCAAAAATTCATGAAAGAAATTGAATTATTAAAGAAATAAAATAAAACTTCTGAAAATGAAAAAAATCAAGGAAATACTTAGCACAGTGGAAAATCTTAAGAATAGACTAGACAAGACAAAAGAAAGAAACTCAGAGCTTGAAGACACCACCTTTAAATTAAACAAGTCAGTCAAAAGTAAAGAACAGAAAATTAAAAGGAAGCAACAAAGCCTATAAGAAATATGGGGTTACATAAAGAGTCAAAACATAAGACTTATGGAAATCTCTTAGGGTGAAGAAGAAAGCACACAAGGGTTGGAAAACCTATTTGACCGAATAATTGAGGAAAATTTCCCAGGTCTTGCAAGAAATTTAGATATCCATGTACAAGAAACTCAACAAACACCTGAGAGATTTTTTGCAAAGAGGCAATCACCACAACACACAGTCATCAGCCTAGTCAGAGTTAACATGAAGGAAGAACTCCTATGAGATATAAGGTGAAAACATCAGGTAACTTACAAAGGCAAACCCATCAGGCTAACTGCAGACTTCTCAACTCACACCTTACAAACCGTAAGGCATTGGGCCCCATCTTGAGTCTTCTGAAACAGAACTATGGCCAGCCTAGAATTTTGTATCCTACAAAACTAAGTTTCTTATGTGAGGAGGACATAAAGACTATTTTATTTTTTTTTAGTTTTTATTTATTTTTTATTATTTTTATGCTTCTCATTAGAATCTCATTATGAGAAAGATTTTATTTATTTATTTTTATTTTAGCATATTACAGGGGTACAAATGTTTAGGTTACATATATTGCCTTTGCTTCACCCGAGTCAGACCTTCAAGCATGTCTATACCCCAGATGGTGCATACTGCACCCATTAGATGTGTATATACCCATCCTCTCCTCCCCACTCCGACCTGCCTGACACTTTATTCAATAAATGGTGCTGGGGAGATTGGATAGCCACATGTAGAAGACTGAAACAGGCTCTGCACCTTTCACCTCTCACAAAAATCAACTCATGGCAGATAACAGACTTACACCTAAGGCATGAAACTATAAGAATTCTAGAAGAAAATGTTAGAAAAACTCTTAAAGACATCGGGCTAGGAAAAGAATTTATGAAGATCCCAAAAGCAATCACAGCAACAACAAAAATAAATAAATGGGACCTGATCAAATTAAAAAGCTTCTGCACAGCCAAGGAAACTATCATGAGAGCAAACAGACAACCTACAGAGTGGGAGAAAATATTTTCATGCTACACATCTGATAAAGGACTGATAACTAGAATCTATATAGAACTCAGGAAAATCAGCAGGAAAAAAATCCAACAACCCTATCAAAAAGTGGGCAAAGGACATGAACAGAAACTTTTCAAAAGAAGATAAAGACTATTTTAGACAAGCAAACATTCAGGGAATTTGTCAAGACCAGGCCAGCCCTGCAGGACATATCAGATCTGTATTATATCAATCAGCACAATAGAAACCCACCAGTGTAAAATCACCCAAAAGCTAAAGTTCAGATCTCATATAAAATAATGGCTCAAGAGGTAAAATAAAGCAATATAGTGCTACTCAACAAAATGAACAGAAATTCATCCCACTTATCAATTCTTTCAATAAACGTGAATGGCTTGAATTCACCACTCAAGAGACAGAGGCTGACTGAATGGATAAAAAAAATACAAGCCAAGTATTACTGCCTCCAGGAAACACATCTAACTTGCATCCACACTCAAGATGAAGGGATGAAAAAAATATTCCATGAAAATGAAAATCAAAACAAAACAGATGTAGCCATTCACATATCAGATAATATAGGCTTCAAATCAGCATAGTAAAGAAAGACATGAACATTATATTATGGTACAGGGAACAGTTCATCAGGAAAAAATAACAGGCTGGGCGCAGTGGCTCACGCCTATAATCCTAGCACTCTGGAAGGCTGAGGTGGGCGGTTGCTTGAGCTCAGGAAATCAAGACCAACCTGAGCAAGAGCGAGACCCAGTCTCTACTAAAAATAGAAAGAAATTAATTGGACAACTAAAACTATACAGAAAAAAAATTAGCCAGGCATGGTGGCACATGCCTGTAGTCCCAGCTACTCAGGAGGCTGAGACAGAAGGATTGCTTGAGCCCAGGAGTTTGAGGTTGCTGTGAGCTAGGCTGACACCACAGCACTCTGGCCCAAACAAAAGAGTGAGACTCTGTCTCAAAAAAAAAAAAAAAAACCAAACAAACAAAAAAGAAGATATAACAATTCTAAATATTTATATAACCAACACAGGTACATCAGATTATAAAACAAACCCTACTAGAGCTAAACAAAGTGATAAACAACAACATTGTAATTGCTGTAGATTTCAGAACTGGAAAATCCTCCAAGCAGAAAATAATGAAACATTGTATTTAAACAGGAATCTAGAGAAAATTGTCCTAATAGACATTTACAGAACTTACTACTGAATATACACTCTTCTCATCAGTACAAGGAATATTCTGTAAGATTGCTCACATCTTAGGGCACAAAATATGTCTCATCAAATTCAAAAAAATAGAAATTATACCCTGTATCTTGTCAGACCACAATGGC
>CAUYSK010118076.1:0-15143 GCA_963575035.1 Avahi laniger
CATGCACAAAGAGTGCAATGTACACCACCCAAATGATGGACATAATTGAAACTCGGACTTAGGGAGGGAGGTGGGGGCAAGGGCAACATATGTAACAGAAACATCTGTACCCCCATAATATGCTGAAATAAATAAAAAAAATCACATCAAGTAAAAAATGTCATTCAAGAACAAAGTTAAAATAAATTTTTATACAAGACAAAAGCAAACAAACTCCCAAGAGAACCACAAAGATGTTGGCAACGCATTGAGGAAAAAATGATCTTTTCAAGACACGGATCAAATCTACACTGCATGGAAGCAGAGGAAGTCTGACCAGGAGAGCCCGGGTGGAGGGGCCCCTCTCAGAGGGCTTAGTTTTAAAATAGTAATAATTCCAATATTTTCCCTTAGTTTCCCAGCCAAAGACACAGTCGCTGCTGCTTGTAGTCTGTGCTTCGAGACAGCGTAGTTGTCATGGTTCCTGGTGACTGGGCAGACGTCGAGCCTGGTTAAAGTCCTGTCTGTGCCGCTCTCGATGCGGCGATGCCGGCCGCTGTCCGTCTCCTCACTGGGCTCTTGCCGATACGTGAGCTTTGTGACTGCTTATTATTGGCTAAAATGGGAATCTATACGTTCAAATACAAAGTAAAATTTCATTATGATACATCATTACAAATCAACATCCTTAATAAGAAATTTTTTTTTTTAGGATATCAGCAGAACACGTCTAATTATACCTAACACTTCCTTGTTCAACTACAGGAGACTCTGAAATTTTATGGAAAATACTAGCATTATAATTCATTTATTCATTTAAAAAGCATTTATCTTCCCAAGAATATTTTCAGATTCTCAAAGGCAAGGATTATGTTTTTTCCTTCAGAGGTTTTGGGGTGAGATCGGAATGTGAACCTGAGATCCGAATGCTGCTAACGTCTCAGCTCCGGTCACTTGCGTCTTGTGTCTTGGGTGAGTCTCACCCTCTCTGGAAGGTCAGTTCCTCCCACAGCAAAATAGGAAACCCAAGCTGTACAGCTGCTAAGGTCTTGGCAACATACGACGTTTTGCTATTGCATTTAATGCATCAGAAACACATCAGGTGGCCAACCAATGTTTACCTAGAATAAAGGACAACCGTCCAGACACTCTTGCTCTGGTGCTGCTGCCTCCACGGTGCCCCGCCGTGGCCCCGCCTCCTGGCATCCGAGCCCACGCCGTCCCTCTCATCACGCAGACCGGGCCATGGCAGATACGTTGCTTCTGCTGAAGACACAGGCTCCGTCCTGAGTGCTTCTCGGGGGAAAAAGCCTAAACAGGACACGTGCACTTGTACTTTCCGGCACTGCCAAAGCACTGGGAGGCAGCAAAGTGCCCGTGGCAGAGGGCCACACGGGTAAAAAGCAAGTGTGGGGGAAACTAAGGTGAAGGGGGTGGAGGCAGGAAAATCTAGGGGACGCGGCGTGGGTGACAGGTGGCCGTGGGGTCGTGACTGAGCTCTCACGCCCGTGCCAGGCTCTCCGTGGTCAGCATCTGGTCGGCACTGGGGGGCTGGAAAGGGAAGAAGGAGGGAGGAGAGACCCAGTTGGGGAAACACCCTCCTCTTAGGAGGGAAATCGCTGTGACGTCGCTGCCACTGGACTGAACTGCAGAGTGAGACAGAACGTTGCTTCCTGGGACGTGCCCTTCCAAAGCCACCGAGAAAAGTCAGGCGACAGAAGTCCACACAAACTTCTGTCGGCCACTCTGGGCATGGGCCAGGCTTCCTGCCGGGGTCCGGCCGTGCGCACACGGAGACGGGAAGAAAGTTTCAGTTACGAAAAACTTTTAACACAAGCCAAGGCAGAGGGCTGTTGTGGCAGACAGACAGACACCCTCACTTCTATTGAACAACACTCACGTTTTGCCTCCTGTGCTCGATCCACTGCTCTGCTCACGGGATTCGGGTCGACCCGCAGACACTGTGACATTTACCCTCGGTGTTCAGCAGGCATTTCTGCAGAACGAGCCAGTTTCCTGGTGACCCGATGGCATCTGTGGCGTTGGCATTTACTAGGCCGGCAGCTCCGCTTGTTTGGCTCAGAGAAGTCTGGACAGAAAACAAGAAGCAGACCAGCCATCCCCCACCTTCGGAAAACCTCAGTCCCTATTTCTGGAAAGTCCTCGAGTGGCGGCTGTGTCACCGCAGTACCAGCTCTGGCCAGGACGGCCCGAGGTCCCGTCACGTGTGTGCACTGGTTTTTCTTTTTCTTTTGCGCTGAGCGGTATTATCCCTACTGTCTCGCTTTCCTCACAGGCTGAACCTGCAGAGTCCAGTCCTCGAAGCCCAGCTCTTTGTGGATCCCCCCACTGCTCCAACAACAAATGTCAAATAAATCCAATCAGCAGCTCGAAATTTCACCTTTAGAAACAAACATGTGCTGGCCGGGTGCGGTGACTCACGCCTGTACTCCCAGCACTCTGGGGGGCCGAGGCAGGAGGATCACTTGACGTCGAGAGTTCCAGCCCAGCCTGGGGAAGAGCAAGACTCTGTCTCTACAAAAAACAGAAAAATTAGCCAGGTGTGGTGGCACACACCTGTAGTCCCAGCTCCTCGGGCGGCTGAGGCAGGAGGTTGCTGTGAGTTGGGCTGACGCCACGGCACTCTAGCTGGGGTGACAGAGCGAGACTCTGTCTTAAACAAAACAGAACAAAAAAGGTGTCCTCCCGAGAGGAGACGCACACAAAGCGGCTGGGGCTAACCATGCTGAGAAGTGACAGCTGCAGGTGGGACCCCCGCCGCCTGTGCACAGCCCCCCCCCCCCCCGTTCTCCACCACGGCCTCAAGGGCTGGATTTCACACCCTCCGCTGTGACCCAGGGCCCAAGCATCACTTTTCCATCTCCTCCTGCATTTCTAATTCTGTAGCAAACAGGAACGTAAACGAATCCAACTGGGGTTAGTGAGATACCCGTGCGAAGGTTCAGGAATTAAAAATATTGAGTACCAGCAGAACTTTACAAATTAAGAGTAAAGAAGGGAACACCTTATGCTCAGTATGCTCTTGCCTTACCAGGGCAGAGCAATGTAAAGAAATCTTTAACGCACATGTAATGAGGCCGGATGAAATTCAAAACAAGGCAGAGCTTATCTGAGGAGGAAATTCTGCTTGCCAATTTAAGGATTACGCGAAAAGGATGCAATCTTTGCTCATGCGCTCCATTAACTCCTGTGTTCGCTCACCTGCCCACCACAAGCCCCTGCCCGGCCCTCTCCGCTGGCTGGGGCTTTGCCGGAGATTCTCGTCCTGCAAAGCAAAGGAAAACAGCCGGTGCTTTTGCTGAGCACCTGCCCTGCGCCAGGCACAAGGGAGCCAGAGGAGCTTTGGGGAGCTTGGGGGGCACGGTCAGGGCCAGGCGGAATGGCAGTGGGGTGCAGAGCTCACCAGGACCAAGGTCTTAGGGCAGGGAGGGGCTCGGAGGTCACTGGGTCAGATGTTGTCATCAATGTCCTGGAGGATGGGGCCAAACCCAGACAGGGAGGGTCGGAACACAGCCGGAAAGAGGGCTGTGGGTGGGAGTTCCAGGACCACCCCCGGGCAGACCACCCACTTCTGCAGCCACTGCAGCCGTAGGACCCCAGCTCTTCAAGGTGAGGGCACAGGCCAGGAACAGCCATTCTCAACCCTGAGAATTCAGAGAGAAATCCCAAAAATAGTTGCCTGCCAGTGATATTTTAAGCCTCCTTAAATCCTTTGAGGAACAAGGTGGTGATAAGGGAATAAAAATGTCTAAGTGTGGACGACGTTCGAGCCTACAACATAAGAGCACAGACCTTCACGCCACGTCGCAGCCCAGCTCTGGCTGTGTGACTCTGGCCAGGTCACACACCCTCTCTGTGCCTCGGTTTTCCTGTACGAGGGTGATAGCGAGAGCAGTGCGGGGCGTCCCAGGCTCTTGCTGTGAAAGGATTGACGTTTTTCCAGCAAGGCCCCAACTCCCACGCCGGACTCAGCCCCTCCCGGCACCTCGCCCCAGACCCGTCTCAGACCCGCTGCCATTGCTCGTGGGATTGTCCGGACTGGGTGGAACTGACGTCTTAGCATAGCGAACGTTCCAATCGGTGAAGGATACTTCTCCACTCATTCGGATCTTTAATTTCTCTCGTGACTTTTTACAGATATCTTTCATTAAATTTAGTCGTAAGTATTTTATCGTTTTGATGCTAGTGTGAACTGAATCATTTATATTTCCCATTTCAAGCCGTTTGCTGCTGGTGCGTAGACACGTAAATGATCCCGGGCATGACCTTGTGTTCTGAGACAGCTAACTCACACCACTTTCAGTGCTTGCTTTGAAGGTTCCTCAAAATTCTCCGTGAAAATTATTGCATCGTTAGTGATAAAAGATAGTTTTACTTTTTCCTGGCCAATCTTTATTCCTTTAATTTCATTCTTCCTTTATCGCGCTGGCTAGGACCGCCAGTAACAGGTGTGGTGGGAGGGTCAGAGCGTTTCCTTGTCTTGTTCCTGGTCTTAGAGGAGAAGCCCCCAAAACTTTGCCATTGAAGTGGCGGTGGTTGTCGGTTTTATGTTGATGCCTTTGATTTTATGTAATATCTCGTATGGATTTTGAATTTCGTTAAATGCTTTTTTTGCTTTTATTGAGATTTCGTGTGGCTTTTCCTTTATTTTGTCAATATGGTGAATTATGTTGATTTGACTTTCAAACACCAAATTGACCTTGCGTTCTGGAAAACTCCAACTTTGTTATGACACATTATCTTCTTTATAAATTGCTAGGTCCAGTTTGCCAGTATTTGGTTCACAATGTTTGGATCTGTTTTCACGAGGGATGTTGACCAGTCATTTTCACATCCTGGGACATCTTTACCGGGTTTTGACACCAGAGTCCTGCTGGCGTCATAAACAAGCCAGAAATGGTCCCCTTCTCTCCGGGCTTTGAGATATTTCAGCAAATACTGGCACATTCCTTTACTGAGTATTTGGTAGAATTCACCACTGAATCATCTAGCTCTGGAATTTTCTTTGTCGAAAGGTTTTTGATAAGAAATTCAATTTCTCTAATAGATATAGGACTGTTCAAATTTTCTATTCTACCTTTTGTTGATTTTGGTTGAGTTGAGTTTTCAAAAGCATTTGTTTATTACATAAGCTGTCAAATTTATTAGCACAAAATTGCTCATAATGCTCAGCTATTTCCTATTAAAGTCCGCGGTTTGAGGTGGGATCCTCTCATCTATTCCTGAGATTGGTGATTTATGGCTCTATTTTTCCTCTGATCAGTCTTGTCAGGTTTCTGTCAGTTTTATTAATCTTTCCAAAAAAAGACCTTTTTCTTTGTTGACTTCTCTATTTGTCCCATAGCTCATTGGCTTCTTACCTTTATAATTTTCTTCCTTCTACTTCCTTCTACTGAATTTGGATTTGATTTGCTCACCTTTTCTAACCTTCTTAAAGTGGAATCTTCGATCACATCTTTGAAATTTTTCTATTTTTCTAATGTTAGCAGTTAGAGCTGTAATTCTCGCCTGTGCTCATTGTCAGCTCATCTTACAGATTTTTACATGTTTGTACTCATTGTCCTTCAGTTTGGAATATTCTCCAATTTCCTCTGTGATGTTTTGACCCAGAGATTGTTCAGAAGTCTGCTCCTAAATTTGAAGGTATTTGGGTTTTTCCCAGATGGTTTATTGCTTTTTATTTTGAATTTAACTCCACTGTGCTCAGAGAACGTCCTCCCTTAACATTTCAATTGTTGGAAATATCTGAGGCTTGTTTTCTGACTCAGCATATGATCTGCAGTACTTTTCGGTTCTAGAATTTCCATCTGGTTCTTTCTGAAAACAATTTCCCCTTGTCTGCTGAGATTCCCCAACTGTTTATTCATTAGGACTCTATTTTTCTTTAATTCCCTGAACATACTAAAGTCCTTGTCTTCTAATTTTATCATCTTCTGTTATCTTGAAGCAGATTCCTATTGATTGCTTTTTCTCTTAGTGGTGGGTCAGGCCTTCCTGTTTCTTTGCACGTCCGGAAATGCTGCCGTGAGCTGTCGTGTCCTGGACGCTGCCGTGTGGCGCAGACGGTCTGCACCCGAGCCTGTCGGCTTCTGTGGCAGCGCCATTCTCTCAGCGCGCGCTCGCGCCCCAGGCTCCGTCGCCCGCGGGTCCTTCTGCCTCGGGCTGCAGCTCCCCAGCGTGCTCAGGCGGGAGGGGAGAAGGAACAGGATGGGGTTTGTGCACAGGTTTGAGGGCCCCTGGGTCCATGGCTGTCTCCTCTGGGGGTGTCATCCTTCCTTCCCCAACCTCTGACTTCTTGGGCCGCTGGGGCTGCCGCGGCCCCGCCCTGGCAGGTGTGCGGGGGAGCTCAGGTGTGGCGGCTCCTTCTCTCCGAGTCGTCTGTTTCAGTTCCGCCTCCCTCGGCTGCTGTCCAGCGTCTTCAAACACTGCGTCTGCGTCTGTCCCAGAGTCTGCAGCCACGTCTGTGGTGGCTCCGATGCAAGCCACCCTGCTATTTTCAAAGAAAATGCCCCATGTCGTTTTGCATGCCCCCATTTTCCTTTCTGAAACAATCGAAAGCTGTTCACGTTTTGTGGATAGAATTCGCGGTTTCTTTGCTTTTCCTACTCCTCGAGGGGTGTAGGTCAGCAGTTGTCTCAGGACAGTCTGCGAGTCACTTGTCCTCTTTCTAGTCTGGACACATCCCAGCCACCCTTGCTTTATGCTTGTTCTAGGAAACGGTCACCCAGGGGGCGGCGCCCCCTTGTTTCCTGGTGCCAATTGCTGTGGGCGAGAAGTCTGCCGGGGTCTGATTGCCATCCTTCTGTGGAGTGCAGGACACACCCACGCTCCTCCTCCGATTCCCGCTGGCCGCGTGCTGGCTCCGGCCACCGGCCTCAGCTCAGACTTTGCTGTCCCCAGACACAGCCATCGCACGCGCCCTCCGGAGAGCTGCTCAGACATGTGTTCTTGTCGGTCAATATAGTCATACCTTCCCAATCACTGTGAAAAAAAAATCAGAGAAAACAGACGACCATGTTTTAGGCATGACAACGCTGTCCCAGTCTACGCCAGGTCTGCGTCAGAGTTCGCGCAGGGCAATGAGATGGCAGAGTCAGGACACCAAGGGCGAGACCAGCGGAGGCTTCGTGACCCTTTACGCACCAAGATGCTCTTTGCATCGTCCCTTAGGGACCCGGTGACGTTCAGTGACAGCTCTCTTACCTCACCGGGGACATTGAGGACTGGTTTCTTCTGCTTTGCCTTGACATATAAATGGGGAAAAGTGTGTCGGGGGACCCTGTGGCCAGCAGTGGGGGAGTACTGGTCACGCAGACCCCAGCGTTGGGCTCCTTTGTGCAACACCCGAGTAAGGTCAGTTAGGGGAATGCCCTGTCTGTTCATAAGACCAAACACACCAGATTTAAAATACAGCTGACATAATATTTCTGGTGACCATTTTCCAACTGAATTGGAACAACTGCTCATCTTAAAGGGGAAATAAAGGCAATTTAAGGCTGGGTTCGTATAACAACCCTTTCAAAATGAAGAAAATGTTATGGCAAGAGAAAATATTTCTTTTAAAAGTGGTTGAGGAGAACAAATATAGTTTAGAGAAATAGAAATCATCAACAAATTGCATAATATCCACTCCTAAGCATATACCCATGAGTGGTGAAAACAGCACCCACACATAAGCATGTGCACCCGTGTGCAGCCGTGTCCACAGCATCACCGTTTATAGCACTCAAAGGCGAAAACAGCGCATGACCCCACAGTGACAAAGGGATATGGAGAACTGTGTGTGTCCACATGGTGGAATGTCATCTGGCAATAAAAAGGAAAAGGTACTGACAGAGCAATGCAGATGACCCTTGAGAACGGTATGCTCAGGGAGAGAAGCCGCCACCCGGGGCCAGGCGTCTGCGATGTCGTTCGCAGGAAACAGGCAGGTCACGCACAGGAAGGAGAGGGGGCTTGCTGGGGCTGGGAGGGTGTCTGGGGACGACTGCTAAGAGAAGCAAGCTTTCTTCTGGGGGTAATAAAATGTTCTAGAATTGGCTGCAGTGATGGATGCATGAATCCAGGAATATGTTACTGCTAAAAGCCATTGAATTCACACACTTTAAATGAGTGGCTGAATTATATCTCAATAAAACTGTTTTGAAAAAAACAAAACAAAAAAATTATGTGACAAATGACAATCAGCTATGTCGACCCCCTCAAGTGAGGCCACCTGCTGGGGGAACTTGCGCCCTGAGAAAGGGTAGTTTGACGAAGGTAGAGTCCTGACCAACGAGGACCTTACTCTCAGAGCCGCACCCAACAGGCCTGGGCACGTGCCCTCCCGTCCCCCAGGAAGACCCCCCGAAAGTGCGGCAGGGGCAGGGGGCCCCTGAAAAGGACACGGGACTCTTGAAACCCCGAGTGCGACGGCTGCCTCCTTTTCCTGAGGGATTTCTGTGGGAACAATCTTAAATCTGCAGGAGACCTGGCAGATTGAAAGTCTCTGCCTGGAGGAAGGTGTGGGGTCCTGGTGGTCCCGCCAAGGGCCTGGTCCCGGAGGGACGGAGCTGGCCAGTATCGCGTTTTAGAGTCACGCTGCGTTTGTTTTTCTAACACGTCATGACAATACACGAACGTGACAGACAGTTCAAAGGGGCCTCAGGGTATTCGGAGGGTCCAGTTCACGCCGTTCTCCGCTTCTCTGCGCTTTGCGGTTGGCGTCACACAGACGTCACCCAGCCCACGGGCGCTGCTGCCGTGACTCTGGCCAGTCGACCGTTGCGTGCCGACTTTCGCCCCCACAACTGCCCTTCCTGGCTCCGTTTCTTCCTTCCCGCACTTCTCAGTTCCCCCCGTGGGGACATTTTCTTTCAGCCTGAAAATTCCATTTATTATTCAACGCATGACTTTTGCTGGCGAATTCTTGCTATTGTCTGACAATATTTTTATCTACCCTCACGTTTGAAGGATGTTTTAGCTATGCATAGAGTTCTGGGTTCGCAGGTTTTGTTTTGCTGGTAGTTTGGTTTTGTCCACTGTGTGGACGGCGTCTCCCATCGCTTTCCTACTCCACCGTGTCTGCCGCAGCGTCAGCTGACATTCTCGCAGCCAGGTCCTTGCGGGTGACGTGTCTTTTCACTTTGGTTGCTTCTAAGGCTCTCCATTGACGTGGGCTGTCAGGAGCCGGACTCTGCACCCCAGGGTGCGGGTCTCTGTGAACGTCTCCTGCGCAGTTTCTCGAGATTCTTACATATGTGCTCGAGGTCATTCACCAACTTGGGGAAATTCCTGCCTTTTTATTTTCAAGTATTTCTTCTGCCCCATTTCCTCTTCTCTCCTTCGGGTTTCTATTTGCGGGGTTTCAGACTGACTATTTTCTGCCATTTCCCCTGAGGGTGATGGACTCCCCGCCCCCGCTCCTCACGGGGAGAGATCAGCTGTGCGGCCCCTCCTTTGGGGGGCTCGGCACTTCCCATGGCTTAACGTGTTCAGGTTTCCTTCCATCCTCAGCTTTCTGATTGGCTTTTTTAAATTACGAATTTATAGCTTAACTGCCTTATTTTGGTTGTTTGGTGAAAACAGACGGTCATTTGAGACTTTTGACATTGTAGCTAGATGAGGAGTTTAAGTGTGTAATTTTTTTTATTCATTTAAGTAATATATTCTTTTTTTTTTTTTTTGAGACAGGGTCTCTGTGTCACCCCGGCTGGAGTGCAGTGGTGTCATAGCTCACTGCATAGCTCGCTGCAACCTCCAACTGCGCGGCTCTAGCGATCCTCCTGCCTCAGCCTCCGGAGTAGCTGGAACTATAGGTGTATGCCACTGTGCCCAGATAAGTTTTCTATTTTTTTTGTAGATTCAGGGTCTCACTCTTACTCAGGCCTCCCAAAGTGCTAGGATTACAGGCGTGAGCCACTGCTCTGGCCTTAAGTAATAAATTCTTTAAATTTTCACTCTTCCAGAAAAGTTGCGAGAACAGCACAGGAAGTGGTAGTAAGTTGCCAACGAGAGGCCCCCTCATCCCTGTGACGTCAGGGTCAGAACACAACTGACTCCGGCCTCCCCGCCGGTCCTCAGGCCCAGGGTGCACCTCCAGGTGTCCCCACGTGTGCACCTCCAGCAGAGGGCCCAGTCGAAGCCAAGCACCGCTTTTAGCCGTCCTATGTGCTCGCCCCGGATGGTCACAGACCATTTGTCTGCAGGAAGACCCCGCTTTGGGGTCGCCAGGCGTGAATGTGTGGCAGGGGAAGCCTGTGCTTCTCAGGGTGCCTGGCCCGAGTGCGCCCCTCTGCTCTGCAGCCAAGTTTGTGGGTTCGCAAGATTAAGTCGTGATTTCAGGTGTTTTCACAGTAAAGTTACTCTTTTACCACAGTGCAATTAATAAGTATTTTGTGGGGAGTTTCTTTGAGGCTTTGCAAAGAGCTTCTTAAAATTTTCTACTTATTTATGTCAGTTTGTGCTCGTGAATTCTGGTTTTATTCCACGGGTTATAATTTGTGACTGTTGTTCATATTTACATCTCTGTGGTCGTCCCTGCTGTCCTCTGGGGCTCGGTCCCCGGACCTACAGTGCCCAAGTCAGCAGGTGCTCAAGTCTCCAACACGAAACGGTGCGGTACCTACACAGCGCTACACACATGCGCCCCCACGGTGTAAACCATCTCTGGATTACCCGTAACACCTGATACAACGTAAGTGCCATGGAAATAATTGTTATACGGTGCTGCTATTTTATAATAGTTGTAGTATTTGCATTGTTGCATCACTATTTTTAAAAAATATTTTCAATCCTCAGTTGGTTGAATCTGCAGACGTGGAACCTGTAGGTACAGGCGGTAGGCTGTAGTTTTTTCTACACACACCTACTCGTTTTGAAAATCCAAAGTTTACACAGATGCTTCCAATTCCAAGCCAAATCAGAGTTTTTGTAGTTTTCTCTGTTTTCAATATTTGAAACTCCCTTCTCTGACAGTGAGAAACTGGCTCTCGTGGTCGTCAACATATTTGCATGTCTGATCCCCCCTTAAGGTAGCCGACCCCAGTTCCCGCTGCCTGTCCCCAGTGCCCAGTGAGACACAGTCTGGCTTGGGCTGACGGCGCCTGTCCCGTGCCTGCTTGGGCTCCAGCTGCCCGCAGGGCACGCGCCAGGCCCCTGGTCTCTGAGGCTGAGGCACGGGTCTGCTGCGGCGGGCAAGGTCACCTGGGCACAGACACACGAGGGCTGGCAGTGCCCGTCACAGAGGGGCAGGAGTGGGGCCGGGGCCCCAGATGCACTGAAGCCTACGGGGGCTTCGTGAAGCTCGTGCCTCATTGCAGACCCCACCGGGGACTACGCAGGAGCTGGGCTTGCAGGCGGTACGTTGGGTGTGAGCTGGTGATTTCCCCATCCCACGCAGATTTCCAAAGACTGAAACACCTGATAAAGGACCAATTAAACCCCATTTCTTCACCTGCTTTTGTTTTACATGACAGGCAGGACCTAATCTTGGGGAGGGGATGGGCGGGCTGCTAATATTCCCAGCACAGGGAAGTAGCCCAAGACTTTGATCTCCTGCGGGAGGGAGGCAGCCCCAGGAAGCCCTCTGGCCACGTGGAGAGCTTATCTGGACATGGCCTGGGGGTCACAGGACAAGGCTGGGCACATGGGCAGCAAAGCGAAGGCTCTGGCTGATGTGGGAGGGGCCGTCCCTGCTGGGTCACCAGAGACCAACCGGGTGGCTCCCTGCACAGACGAAATCCCCAAGAGCGGAGAAAGCCCAGAGTGGATCCTCAGAGCCCCATGAGGAGCCTGCACCCCAGCATGCAGGCTCAGGGGTCAGGCCTGTGCACCCTCGTGCTGCTGGCCTGGCTAGCGGGCACCTCCCATTCACACGCCCTCGTAGGCCGGGGCCTGGGGCTGGAGCCTGCCACCCCCAGGAACAGCAGCGGGGTGCCCGTGGTCAGCCTGCAGTGGCCCTCTGTGCGGGATCCCCTCCTCACCACCTTGTGGACCCTGGTGGCCTTTTCGTCCCTTCTGGGTAAGCACCTGTGTCGATCTGAGGTTTCTGTCCTTGTGTGCAGAGCAGCCTGCAGAAGTGGCTGGGGGTACTGGGCCAGCAGGGCTTTTCGGGCTCTGTCCCACGGTTCCTTATGCATCCTATATATCCTGTTCTTCCTGCCCCCAAAGGGGCCACCCAGAGGCCCGGATGCCCTTTTGGCTTCCAGCAAAGTCGGGAGGAGGGAGGCCGAGCCTCGAAGCCTGTCGGGCTTTGGAGGGGCTTTGAGGGGAAGGGGCTGCCTGAGCCCACTCAGACGCCGCCTGGGTCTGCCACCCGCCACAGGAGCCCCTGCTGCCGTCCCTGCCTGGCCTCCGTCTATCTGTGCACAAATGGCTGTGCGCGGGTTGTGATCCCTGCACGGTGGACTAGCTTTCTCCTCCCAGCTCTTGGTACGTGCGTTTGGGTTTCATGCTGAGTACGCAAAGGCTAATGTCAACCACGGGCACCTTCACTGCCCCCCGTCAAGCACATGGCCTCCAGATGAAACTACCCAGAACAACAAATTCGTCTCTCAGAGCAAGTCAGATTTCAGGGCTACAGTATCAAATTAAATGAAGAACAGACCACCCAGAAAGTGACCAGATGAAGGTGAAGAAAAAAATAGAGGCCGTAATAATTATACCTGGTTCCAATGACCTCTTTCTACGAGGAGGACTGATCGGGCCGGGACAGTCCCGCAGCACCTGTGTCTGTCCCGCAGGGCGGCCTGGGGCTGGCAGCGGGAGGCGCGAGGCATCTGGGGGCCGAGGACTCGGTTCTAGCGCTGCCTGGCCACTGGGAGCCACGTGTCCTGAACGTGGGACTGCTGGCCCTCAGGTGAGAGCACAGGTGAGGGGAGGGGCAGATGAGGAGATGAAGGTGGGACCTTTGCTATGGAGAGAGGCACGTGGGCACACGCTGTGTTGCCCCGCAGCATTTCCCTGTCCCAGGACACACCACACCTGCCAGCGCCCCTCTGTGCCACAGCCCAGAAAGCTGGGCCCGTCCAGCCTGGGGGAGCCCAGACTTGCCTGCTGAGCAAGGCTCAGGCAGGGACGCCCACAGACCCCTGCTCCGTGGGTCGGCAGCCACTGGCTCTTCCTCCGAGGGCAGGGAGACTCCCGTCCAGGCCCCCGCGCCTCGTCTGACATTCTGAAATCCAAATGGTGCTGAACACGGGAATATTGGTCATAACTTTGGTGAAAAACCTAACCTGGACTATTTCTCACTTCTTTGTTTCTCACTTGATGTGAATATTCACAAGTGAGTGTGTTTGGTTTTGGGGTGTGGACCCCAATGCCATGGGGGCGTTGCATAACACGGGAGAGCTGTGCCCCTCATTCCCTTTCTGAGACCTGTGATGGTCCCCCCCCCACCGTCCCCAGGTGTCGCGGGGGGGTGGACACCCTGTGTCCAACATGGGGAACCCGAATCCATGGGGCTTGTCAGCACCCTTCAGAAACATTCACCCCTTGAGCAACAGAGATGATTTTCCCCATATTACAACGAGGTGTTTAACTACTTAAATATACATGAAATTTCACTGTGAAGTGGAAACTTTTTAGAAAAGGAAAAAGATGTCTGTGTGCTCAGGAATAAAGAGGTCAATCTTCCCTGGAGGCTTCTGTGTGTGACATTTGCAGGGGAACCTATTAGAATTCTTTTATGTGTCACACCTGAAGTTTCTGGCATTTGAGGTATGTTACGATTTGGCACATTTTCTTCCTTCTGCAATGAGACTGGGCTCAGAGGGACCCAGGAATCCAGGCCTCGGGTGAGGAGCCTTGAAGTCAAAGTCCGCTGGACCGAGTCTCCCCGACTCCTGGGCCTTGGCTCCCCTGCCCCCCGCAGGCTCAGAGCTCGGGAGACGGGGCCGTGGGGTCAGGGAAGCCTCGTCCCCCAGCTTGGGAAGGCAGGAGAGCCGTGGGGCAGCTGAGCCCGGGCCCCGCTGCCATCCGGCCTGTGACCTCGGCACCCACCTCTCTGGCTCCAGCGAGGTGGGAGCCGGGTCTCACGGCGCCAGGCAGCAGAGCAGGCCCCCGGTGGTGCTGGGAGAGCGCGTGTCCTCCAGGCCTGTGGACGTGGCAGCTGAGATCGTGCAGGGCCCGGCGGGTTCCTGCCTCTCTTACACACAGAATTACTTCTCTTCTACTTTTAAAATCCCAGAAGGAAGAAATATAATAAAACCAGATTCAGGCCGGGTGCAGCGGCTCACTTCTGTAATCCTACCACTTTGGGAGGCTCATGCGGAAGAATTTTGAGCCCAGGAGTTCGAGACCAGTTTGGGCAACAGCAAGACACTGTCTCTACACAAAAACTGAAAAAACAAAAGACTCATCCAGGCGTGGTGGCACATGCCTGCAGGCCCAGCCACTCGGGAGGCTGAGACAGGATTGTGTGAGGTTGCAGTGAGCTGTAATGATGCCACTGCACACTACCCTGGTGGCAGAGCCAGACCATGTGTCCAAACAAAAACAAAACTAATTAGGAGTGATTCATTAGAATCCAGTGAGCTTTCAATGAAGTTCATAGAATTAATTATCACATTTCAAAGTGTGGGTGATCCGAGCAGTGTCGGGGTCTGAGCAGTGCCATGGTCCAGGCAGTGCCATGGTCCGGGCGGTGTGGGTGGTCAGGGCAGTATCATGGTCTGGGCAGTGTGGGCGGTCTGGGCAGTGCTGTGGTCTGGGCAGTGCTGTGGTCTGGGCAGTGCTGTGGTCCAGGCAATGTGGGTGGTCCAGGCAGTGCTGTGGTCTGGGCAGTGTGGGTGGTCTGGGCAGTGCTGTGGTCCAGGCAGTGCTGTGGTCCAGGCAGTGCTGTGGTCTGGGTAGCGTGGACGGTCCGGGCAGTGCTGTGGTCCAGGCAGTGCTGTGGTCCAGGCAGTGCTGTGGTCTGGGCAGTGTGGGTGGTCTGGGCAGTGTGGGTGGTCAGGGCAGTGTGGGTGGTCAGGGCAGTGCCCTGGTCTGGGCAATGTGGGTGGTCTGGGCAGTGCTGTGGTCTGGGCAGTGTGGGCGGTCTGGGCAGTGCTGTGGTCCAGGCAGTGTGGGCGGTCTGGGCAGTGCTGTGGTCTGGGCAGTGTGGGCGGACTGGGCAGTGCTGTGGTCTGGGCAGTGTGGGCGGACTGGGCAGTGCTGTGGTCAGG